>JAOBAZ010162876.1:0-10636 GCA_026546875.1 Pteroeides caledonicum | reverse complement strand
TAACCTTTCTGTTACAACATTTTGTTATTTAAAAGTTTGGTGTACACTTTGAGAATTTAACATCAGGGTAAACAATTTTACCGAGCTGTATGGAGCTCTCTTAACTAGATAACCATTTTGAAAAATGGAAACGGTAAACAAAAAATGCTTTACACGGCGACGTTGACAATTAAGAATGGCGCCTAATTACCATTTGATGTATAGGTTTACTCGAAACCAACTTTGGCAATTCTCAATTTTATTGTTTTTAGTTTTCATGTGACTGAAGTACGGTCGTCAGACAAGAAGTCGTTTAATACGAAGTTTTTCCTTAAGGTACTGATAACAAATTACTTCTAACAAAATAAATAATTGTATTTATTTATATGTATGAATATGATAACTATGAAATTGAATAGTGAAAGTAGATTTTGTTAGAGGAATAACTCCATCTACCTTCCATTTCCCGTTTACTCACAATCCTAAAGAACTTTAGGAAAGCTGGTTCCTTGTTATTTACACTCAGTTCTCGTTTTCTCGCAAATTGAAAAAAATCGATAAAAAATTGAATCCAACAACTGCAATTAGGCCGCACAAATTAAAGTGTTGTGAACCAGTCAGGACAAAATAGCGAATGCAATAGACCAAACTGTTTAGCGCCATTTTGCCCCATGGCCAAATTGTCGGGTTTTTATATCTTTAAAAGGGTATAGGACAGTTATTTTTCATTGTGAGCTTCATTATGAGCTTCGTTATTTTTCATTGTGAGCTTCTTGTATTGTGCACAAAACACATGGAAATAAAAACGAAAACGGGACTGTTGAAAAACTGCAATAAATTGGTAGATCTGATGCTGTACGACGTTTAACAATTTTATTTTAAAAAATATTTAGAAAACAAAAATTACCATTTGGGTGTTTCTGTGGGACCACTGTGCTTATTCGGTATCCAGCAGTTACGAACTAGCTAGAAGATACAATGAACATACATCAACAGAAGAATTACAGAAGCACTACATTGCTTTTGGTCTTAATTTTACTGTTGTGACTCTATAAACTTTTCAGGTCTTAAGTTTTTGTGTTTTATTCGTAGCTTGTAGTATATATGATTTTGATCCCATATGGTACAAGCTACCATTAAAACACATAAAAACTTAATATAACGTTGAGACTTCAGTAATTAAGTAGACATACACTTACATTCGAACCAGTAAAGCGATTTTACATTACTATGTCATCTGAGTCTCAGTGGCTCAGTGGTTAGAGCAACTGGCTAGCAATCAGCAGATTGCGGGTTCGATTCCCGTCTGGCGCTCAGAATTAATTTGCTGAGGTATTAGCTTTATGCTGTGGGTGTTTTGCTTTCAACCTTTAATTTTTGAATTTTTTTGATTTGAGTGCCCAGTGTGTTCGTTATTGTAAAAAATAATCACTTGAAAATTCACGTAGTTGAGATGCCTAACCATATACTGCATACTGCCTCCAAGTGATTTAGTTGTGGAACGAAATATACTGCACAAGAAACCACACGCTCTGTTACAGTAATTAACAACACATATCAGGTCTGTTAAGTGATGCTACCTGTATCAGGTCGAACAGGAAAATGTAGGAGCCAGATAGCAATAGGTTTTTCCGTTGGTCGTTCAGCACTGTTAGTCTGTTTTTGTAGACTATAACAGTGCTGCAGCAGTACTATTGTTGCAAACCTGCAACAGTTTCTTGTCAGTCTGCAATAGTTTCAATGAGTGAGCAGTCTGACTATTTGCCGTCACCCTGTATCAGTTTGTTGTAGCCAACACCTTGTTGAAGCTATTATTATTATTATGCCTGTGTCAGCCCAGGAGGCTGTGGCGTTATTCAGGTATGGAGCTCTAAATAAAGCTAGTAACTGCGATAGTTCCTCGTAATTTTGGTTGCACTTTTCACAACCGAGCAAAACATTGCAAACCTAAAGTTCGAAAAGAAAAATCTGCAAAAGAGGTTGTTCTGTAGTTTTACCTGGTTCTTGCAAATGAAATGATGCAGTTACAGTATCTAGTAATTACTCTATAACTTTAAACATTGATCCGGTGTCGTTTTTTTTAGATTGAAAAGCTCTGGACAGATATTTTGACTTGTTTGCAGAGTCGTTACACCGAGGCTTACGATTCAAATCTTTTGGCTGCAATGACTGAGCTACTTGTAAGTTTTACAGTATATTCGCAGAGAAATGATCAATATATTGTCCTTATAATCGCTGAAACACAGATTATATAACACTCCATGATCGCTGAGTTCTATAGATATATTTATAATCATTCGAGAATTGAAATTTAGTAAGAAATCGACTGCATAGCCCATGTCATGTGATAATTTTTTAGATAAATTTGATGTGTTGCATCCACCATGGCTAAAAATGGTATGATATTACTGCTCAGAAATCTCATTTTTACCGACTGGATCCAAACTCCACATAAATATGTGCTATGCGCGCTATGATTGGTTAATACCCGTGTTTCGATCAAACAATGCGAACACGGGAATAAAACATGCAAGGACTAGCGTGTTGTAGTTTTCAAATACACAATGGTTTGTGTGTTTGGATTTTCTCACCTCGAGAAAAATTTCTCGAGGTGAGAAAAGCTTGAAAAGCTCTCGCCAACGCCTTCTATTTTCTTAGCTTTGCTTATCGCTAGCAAGATTTCACCGTGTTTGGATCTGGCCATCCAAACAGGGTTGAATACAAACGTGCAAATCAGCTGGCATTTCTGTAATCTGGTACACTAAGCAGACTTAGCTACTTCTGTGAAAAAATTGGGTCGTCCAAGAATTCTTAATCCTCTGAGTTCTTCTGTAGCGGTGCAAAATCGTTTTACTTGGCCCTGCCGTCACAGCTATACTGAAGAAGACGAATTCAGTGTTTTCACCGTTCTAAGCCAAAATAAATAAAAATGTAGGGAAGGATTGTAACAGTTTTTCAGTGTTTGAAAAAACTAAACTCTCATGACTAAAAAAGCTTGTGTGATGCGTGGCATGTTAAAATACAAAATGAAATAACAAAATAATGGTAAACTGGCCAAAATTGTGAAATGTAGTGACGTTTCCATTAAAGGTCTTTCATCAAACAAACTGGTGAAACAGCAAAATTTCTCATATATGGCATTTTAAAAGCATTTTATTATTTGATTTTGTACCACAAAATATGGAAGGAAGAGAAGCCTTGCACTCACCTGTGCAAGGTGCCCCCCTAGATTATATGCAATTTACTGGCCCGAATAATGGCGGACTAGCCAGTTCAGCGTGTTTATTGGCTGTTTTGTTAATTAACATGGAGTTTACTGGCCAGAGTAATATGGCCGACAACGTGCGTAATAAGATATGCGGAACGACAGAAATTTCAAAGGTTCCTACCTGCGTTGTCCTGGTTCATTTTTTACTTTGTGTTTATAGTCAAATGTCTTTGATAATAAGATGTAATTTTATTATATATGTCTTCACAACTGTGATTGTTACAGTGATTAATATTGTCCTAACTATATCAATCTTTCAGGAATCAACGTTTTGCCATTCCCGACGACAATTCAGGACCCAAACAATTATGTTTTGGAATGCTACCTTTGCTCTCGCTGACTATTTAGATTACCCTGAAGATTTAAGGTAGGGAAGAACTTTTTTGTGTGTTCATAGTCAGTAGAATAAATGGTCTGGAAACTCAATTTATTTTGAAAAGAACTTATCTATGTTATTGTCTAGGTTTACGTAAGTTTGTGCACCTTCATGATCACGTGCTTATTGAATGTTGAGGTAAACAACTAATAAGAAAACACTCACCCATGAGTTTGGACAATCGAGATATTGGGCACTCTTATTGGTTAATCGCCCCAAAATACAATTGGCTCGTAATAATGAAGGCGAAGAGTTTGCATAAACTGATAACATAGATAATAAGTTCTATTGAATTTTTAACAAGCTTACAGACCATCTGCTCTACTGACTATGGTGTGTGCTGTACGTATGTATGGTTATAATTAATGTGAGTGACATTTTAGTGCAAAATGGCAACGCCTGTTTAGAATTCGTAGACAATCGGTAACATCTTTAAAGGCTCGTTTCCACTGAGATTTTCTTTTGTCTTTCGAATTCAGTGAAATGGAACTGGAAGAAATATTTTAAATTTGGACAAAAGAAATTTCTTTCGCGCGAAAAGCTCTGTCAGTGGAAATCACTCTTAAGCCGGATTTCCATTAGGTGGAATTTTCCGCACGGAGCGGATTTTTTCTTTGTCTTGTGATTTCTCAGGTGAAACTAAAGGCTAGTTTCCACTGAGAAAAATTTTCATGGGAAATAAATTTCTTTTGTCCAAATTCAAAAGATTTCTCCCAGTTCCATTTCACTGATTTCGAAAGACAAAAGAAAATCTCAGTTCGCGTGAAATTTCGTCTCAGTGGAAAAGCGCCTTAATTAGATAACAAAATAAAGAAAAAGTCCGCTCCGCGCTTAAGGGTTTCGGTTTGTAAATAATGGTTGGCACTAAGTTTCTACCGACCATCGACGGATTTTAAGTTTGCTCATTACATGAAGGTTTTCACTATGTACACCAATAGCAAGCTTGTATGTAGTCTACTTGTATGACCCCTAAGTATTATTCCTGTATTTATCTTTCGTTTTTTTAGGCCATGTTTACAGCGAGTTCTTGAGAAAACGCCTTTGATTTTGCCTGGTTGGAACAAATCTAAGGTACCTCAAGTGTTAATTCGTAAAACGTGAACTATGTAATCAACCAGTGTTACATCTTACCAGGGCTTTGCTCTTGTTTTTATTCCTTTAAAAAACAAAGACAAAATAACGTAAAAATTGTACGTCAATTTATGATTGGCCATGTTGTTAAGGTTTGTGTTGACATAACTATGTGATTGTCAGGTTCCTTGGAGCTTTTGTGTTCTTTTGGAACTACATGTATATTTTTATTTTTAGTATTTCTTCAAGAGATATTAAATTGTCATATGTCAACACTACCCAATAAACGATTAAAGTCGAACCCTTTACTGGCCAGGTTTCCAGGGGATCACTCTTAGAGAAGTGAAATCGTCTGGAGTTAGAGTAAAATGAACAATTTTCCGTTTGGCAAGACCACCCAATGAAGAGCTAAAAAGTTAGTGTTTTAGCAGCACGATATGGTCTGAAAAATCGTGTAGTCGTGCACAATACCAGCAAGACCGAGAAATATGGCAATACTAATTAAATTACAAATGATGTATTTAGGCGAACTTAGTGATGAAATATTTTCCAGTGCTTATATGATGTGTGCTGTAATCGTTAGTAAAAATGTACGTACTAAACATCTCAATTTTTTACTAGATTTTGCCATTTGACGCTCCGGCAACAATACAAGAGGTATGAACTTTTTTGAAATAGTTCACATCACTGATCTCATGGTACACTAGATAGAGCTTCCTCCCCTGTCGAAAGTGAAGCCAGAGTTAATGAACTTCCGGGGACCAAACGGGGGAAAGACAACCTTATGGGAGTCCTTATCAGTTCAAAGCACTAAAATTGACCCAGAACCACATAAAAACTGAAGTTCTCACCATTAAAGTACATGGTTATCCAAAAGGAACCTTCCTGGGTTCTGCGTGATATATCGATTTTTTTGAATTTGGTCCTCGGAAGTTCATTAACTCTGGCTTCACATTTGATAGGTAAAGAAGCCCTATCCAATGTCCATTGAGATCAGTGGTTCACATTTATTTAGTCAAAAGTAGCTTAAGGCCGTTCTTTAACTTAAAACAAAAAGGCGATGCAATGATGTAACTAAACTTATTTAACAATTAACACTAAACGAACTACTAAGTATCTACATATGTACTATAATGTATTATACAATATTGTATTTCGTAACGCTTGTCTTGTATGCTCAGCGGTATTGATCATTGGACTAGATAAGACACCATTTTACGTTATGACAGGAAACAGGACCAGGACCTTGATCCCAATTGACACAAGAGTAGTAGTTAATAGATGAAATTGCAAAACCACACGAATTTTGACCACGAAACATTTGCAAAGATGTTTTATCTAAACCATAAAACAGTTTTAGTTTTATCTAAACCATAATTATTGAAATATATGGTAAGGAAACTCGATTAAAATTCAGTAAAACTCGTTATCTATTAGACATTAAGTAACGCGACTCTGATTTCAAGATTTATTGAATGTAACTTAAAAGTTACTATTCATGACCCAACGTTTCGACACTCCTGTCTAATGTCTTCATCAGGGGTGAACTGCAGTCGTAACTACTGTAGTTTCCTTTTATACAGCCAGTTTTGGTTGACGTCATCGCCTATTTACTAAGTCTAAATAGGCTTCGGGTAATAACCCGCCGTCGTCCCGGTTTAATGCGTTCATTGTTTTAATGTGCCAAGCTTTTAAATACCGCCTTTGATGGTATCGTTGATTGGTGGTAACAATTTTTGAATTTCCCCACGCAATCGTGTGTTTGGTCCAACACGTGTGCTCCGACAAAGCTGAGTTTTCATTTTTGAAATGAAAAACTGCTTTTTGGTGTTCTTTTAAACATGTGCCAAGTTGGCGTCAGTGTCACCCTGGACGTATGGTATAATCACCAAACCCATCGACGAATTTTCATTCTCACAGTTTTGGTTTGATGTTCTAGTCGGTTTTATACAGTCCGAAAGAAATCGTTTGGGGTAGTTGTTGCCTTGTAAGACTCGAGAGATGTTTTCGTTCATTGCCCTTAAGATTACTGGAGGAGGGTATTGTCTGCTCTCATAAGCAGGGTCTTTGCAACGGATTTCTTGTGAGCGATTGAGTGATGCGAGTTGAATGACAAGTACTTGTCTGTGTGTGTTGGTTTTCGGTAAAAAAAACCTTAAGTTTAATAGCTATTGGACAGTAGTGTAAATAATGAGTTTTGTTGAATTGTCATTGAGTTTCCTAACCATATATTCCAGTTACTATGTCTAAAACGAAATATTAAAAACATAATTTTATTATTTTGCATCGTTTGTTTGTCTTGATTGTTTTTGTCAGTAAGCCTGAAGATACAAAGAAACCATGTCTGCAATTAGAAGGTCTAAATAAATAAACTAAACTACCTATTTAGTGTGAAGAAACGACGCCTAAAGAAAACATTATAAAGCCCCAAGTCATCCTAGCTACTTCACCAAAGAGAAAACATGGATTATCTTCCCCTGGGAAATTTAAAGGCAGTTTTCTACACAAAGCGTTTTCTTCCGATAAAAGTGATGTATTGTCTCCGTTCAAGGTTTGTATAAAAGCTGGATTTGGGTTAAATTTAAACTTGTATAATACTGGATACGATGTTCTTATTAGAAGTAACAACAGGGAGAAATTAACGCTTAAATTAAGGGAAGATTGTGAAAAGTCTGAGAACGAAGCCCGTATACTTTTACAAGTCTTCCTGAGGTAAAGCACCGTTTTCCATTTGAACACTGATCTCCCAGATCTATAATGTCTCCATAATTTATGAAGGTGTGTCACAGCTGGAAAATCCACCGCTTGTGTTCAAAGGGTTAGTCGCTAATTACCGGACAAATCATGTTGTCACTTTGTAACTTAGCTGAGATAAGTTCAGTATTCAACCCTGCCGCACGTGTTGTATATGCAAGCTGGAGAATTAGGATGAGGCCAGATTAATAGAGGAGATCGTTCGTATGAAAGAGTAACGAGGATATGAGATTTGTATTCCTATCGCGAACAATAAAAATCATAGCGATTATATTTTACTGCTAACCGTGGTACCGTTTTGTAGGTGGTGTGCGGTGGGTGGGTAGGTGGGTGGGTTTGTCATTGTACCGTTAAGTGATCCAACGCTGACTATGCCCTTATTTCTTAGAAAAATCTTGAGAACTCCGCATCTAAACGAAAATCGCCAGCTAGCGGAAATGTCAGGCGTAAGTTGCCGCTCTCATTGGATACCGCTGACGACAAGGTACAGTACACTTTGTACATCGTGACATTTTTAAATCTTGCTAAATTGTAGAATAGCCCGAATAAAAATGACTCCTTTCTGAACTTCAGAAGTTATTGCATTATAGTCCACAAAAACAACATTTTTTCTTGCTATTTATTTTTTGTTGTTGTTTTGTTACTTACCTCTCTGACATCGTATATTAATAACATTGTCTGCGTCCTTTCTGCTGACCCAACTGTTTACCTTGCTGAGCAATTGTATATCTAATTATATTAGAATTATCACATTTTTTGGTTTATTTCACTTGAATTGTTTTAGGATTTTGTTGTGATTCCTCCATCCCCCAAAAAGAAACGATTGTTGACTGAACATCAAAAGGAAGTAATCAAAGAAAAAAAAATGGAGAGGTAAGCTTTAATTTGTCATTTACTATTACCCTACAATTTATCAAAATTGCAAGGTATTGGGGAATTGATAATAGCGACCTTAAAGCGGAAACGCAGTATAAGAGGTCTTCCCAGGAAAGACTAGTGGGACCGCAATTGCCAAACAGCGGCCGAATGCAAAGCCCAAAGAAATCAAAATGGCCGATTAAAAACAAAATGAGGCAGATCATTTGCACCATTTACTGACCCATTTTACTAGCAATACTTCTCAAACGTTGATGTTATCAAGTATAGATGATCCCACTTCCCTCAAGTTTCACCCTTAATTTTCTAGTACGATCAATAAATACATGTAGTTCGAATCCAAAAGCTACGGGCCTATTTATATCTTTTGACTGAATTCATTGAATTCCCCCTTAAAATTGTAAAAAATTGAAGCCGTCTTTTCTGCCATTTATGCATGTACATGTTTCGTACGCCTGACTATTTTCCCTATATAAAAACCAGTTCATACTGTGCAAACGAGTGTTTCTTAGCCATAATATTTTTATAACAACTATACTCCGGCTGAAGTATATATTCACTTTACATACATTGAAAAATAATAAAAAAGTTGAATATTTTTAGCTTCCATAGACAAATTTTTTAGTAGGTCTTTGTAAGGTATGAACTTCTACTTTTTTGAGAGGTTAAACGGAAAAAATGTTGCAGAAGTTGAAAGCACGTTTTGCGAGGACAACAAACTTGGGCGATGTTGATTACTGGACCTTGCCCCTTTTTTATAGTGCAGTTTCAGTTTTAAGCACGCTCTATCATCAAGATATAGGAACGCACTATCGGAAATTAAAGGAAGTTTGAATGACGTTGTTCTTTTACTGCAACGACGAAAACTCCCGTCGCACCAATCGGCGGCTACGGTAGCAACGTATAAAGACATTCGATCATTCTTTAATTTTCGGTCGTTAATTGCCGTCGTTAAACACTTACTAGACTGATCTAGACGACTACAGGTTTTTGCCGATAGTGCTTTCAAGTGTATGTAAACAAAAGCTATGTTATCTGAAAGATCTCTTAAAATGGTTTTGTAAGTTATTGTACAGTTTTTCGTTTACTGCCTTCGTTAGTGAGGTATTAAAATTTGTTTACAACGTGCACGGTTTTTACGTCACACATTCATGCATAATGAGTTGCCGCGTTGATACGTTGCATATTAAAACGACTTCTAAAAACCTTATCTGTTTTACTAGCACACCAGCATATTAGCACACAGGCTTTCAAAAGATTTAACTCAGCGACAACGGAAAAAATTTAACTTTTTGTGCCACCTCATTATACATAAATATGTGACGTAACACCGTGCACATAGTGAACGAACTAAAATACTTCAACGATGAAGGAAGTAGAGGAAATAAATAAAACAACTTAAAAAACATGTTAAGTCATCTTTCAAATTACATTATTTTTTATGATTAGAAGCGGCCGGAATCCTGCCGTTTTCTGCAATCCGATTGGCTGCAGTAGCGGGTGGATTTTTTGTTATTTGACCACGGTTCAAAGCGGCTTGCGAATTTCAAAATTTTAAAATAAAGCTAAAATCGTTACTTTCATTTGTTATCATTTGAAAAAATGTCTGTGATATAAAGATTTAGGTTCTACGTGGGCAGTAATAAATGCAAAAATTGAAAAGGCGGTAGAATGTGTGTAAACTTTAACTGATGTTTTGAGCGAAAGCCTTTCATCAGACAATAAATACGATGAGAATCACTATTATTATCCGGATATAAAAAATATCGAAGATGTAAAAAGTATCGAGGAAAACATGAATATAGATATTGTCACAACAACTTACACGTTTTAACTCTTATATTGTCTAGGCTATTTTATTCATTTTGATAAAAAATATAAATGTTACCTACCGGCTTGGTCGGTCTGGATAGAAAAATATTCTCCCTAGGTGTTAAAAACGTTTTTAAGACCTCGGGAAAATATTTCTCTCTCCAGACTTCCCAGCCGGTAAATAACATATAACATTTTCGTTTCATGTGCACTTTGTGGCTCAATACTTTGATTCAGTAGAAATTATTTGTTTTCTTCATAAATTGTTTTATAGTGAAAGTATGAGAATCATTCTTGTTCACTTCTTAGTTCTGATGGTGATCTCGGTAATTGGAATGTGTTGTACACTCAAAGGGTACCAGAGTGAAGAAATTGTGTTTCCTGTAAACTTAAATAACCTGATTTGCATTTCGTTTAGTATATAGCACAGAATAGGAAATAAACAGAAGGGCAACTCAAGTCGGAACCTTTGAAGTTAGTGTCCTCGCGCATATCGCATT
>JAOBAZ010162765.1:0-10636 GCA_026546875.1 Pteroeides caledonicum | reverse complement strand
GAAAACGTTTGTGCCATTGTGGTAGATGAAGCTCACTGTATTTTAAATTGGTGAGTATACAAATGTATATAGTGTATAATTTTATATCAAATTTATATATGGATTGATCTCAAAGGTTTAATTGTGCACAAAGATTAACTAAGCTAGTTGCACTATAATTAGTATAAATAAGTTGTCAGACCTTATTAGATACTCTATAGTTATTAGATACACATAAACACGTTGACTATAGCAACTTAGCAGTGTTATGTGCTACATTTGCAAATGTACCTGTCATAGCCATGACAGCCACAGCTGCCAAAAGAGACAGGAAAGAAATTAAAAAATCTTTGGACATAAAGGACTGCAGTGAAGTAGTTGGCAATCCTGATCGCAAAATCTAAATGTATGAGAAACATTTTAGAGTTGGTTCTGATATAGACTCTCTCACAAGTATTCTTACTCCCATGGCACAAGGCTTGCTGGAGAAAAATATATGTTATCCTTTGACCGTCATATACATTCCACTAAGATGGTGTGGGCTTGCATACAAGATTTTTGAATCTGAATGCCTGGTTTTCATACACAACAACAATCTTGTGAACACCTCCATCTGCCCTGCTAATCCTTTCAATTGCTTTCGTAGTCTTATTTGCCCCTATTAGGCTAATAAGTCCTTTAATATCTTTGTTTCTGTTTTCTTCCAGAAGATCTATTTCAATGTTTTTGTTTTTTCCAGCCTTCCAATTTGCTAGTAAAGATCTTGTTTTGATGATGTTTCCTCATATCATGAACCCTTTCATCCCAGTCAATGTTGTCAACAACATAAACAAACTTCATACCTGCAGTGGTTAAGATTGAGTTAGTTTAGTTAAGTTTTACTTACCTGAGTAGCCACCAATCAGATAAAATTTGGTCATCTAATTTTAAAATACAGAATCTCATCTTATAACAGCTAAATCAGAAGAGTGAATAAACTAGTCAACATGCAAATATATATATGGATAGTAATTGATGTATGTTACAGTATGCCATGAATGACTCAGACCACACTATATGTGGAATCCAGTTAGACATTAGCTCCTGGAAACAAGGATTACCATCAGATTGCAATTATTGCATGACATATTGTACTGGTATATATATGCCTGATTATTTGTTTTTAGGTTAACATAAAGGTGGTAGCTTCTTTCCAAGATTGGTTAAATCACAATCAAGCAAGGTTGATAAGATTTTGGCAACAGTCGGGTATCTTGTGGTTAGCTCGCTTATAACCTCACCCATCCAATTTTCCTGGCACAAACCTCCATATGACTTTTTTCGCAAGACTGATGGTGGGTCTCTCCTTGCAACATTCACCATTTCACTTTCAGCAGTCTCAAGTACATTAACCTCTTTCAAGGGAATTACATTTTATAATAAATATAATATGCAATCTTAAAATACTTATAAAAAAGATGTACAGAGAATGATGGGGAATTTGGGTTAAAGGCAATGTGTAAAAGTTAGGTAAAACTGCTGTATGCATGGTCACATTATAAACTAAATCTTACATTGAATCTTATATTTTATTCCATCACAAAATATTGTTTTATTGTTATAAAATATTATTTTTAATGTTTTGCTAAAAAAATATTAAAAATTAACTTGTAGAACCTTGCCTTTATTGTCTCAACATTAAACAATGCCACCAAAAATAGCAAAATATTTCAAAAATCTCAACTTAATGAATACATGTGCTTATTTGCATACTGAATATTAAAATCGTACATATTTTAGATATTTTTTATTAAATGTATCTGAAAAGAAAATATTTTAACACAGCAGAATATATATTCAATTGCGCATTTACCTCTATATCAGCATTCGAACTGGACGCACCAAAAGACGAAAACAAAGAGGTTCTCAAAGAAGGATTTAAACGAGATTTTGGCACCCTGGAAATCTATGGCGAGACATCAATACATCGTTTAACTCGTGTGTTAGCCGGCTGACGTTTTAAGAAGACCGCATGTGTTTCTGAAATAGCCTTCTGAAACAGTGCTTAAATCTGCGTTCAAATATAATACACACTTGACGGAGCAGATCTGGATCCGGAGCAATATTGCGGCCATGCAATAGTTCAGCGATTTTCAACAATGCCCGATTTGTTGGCTTAAAAATATGTTTGCAATGGCTCGCGTCACCAACAGAACGACAAAGTCGACAAGATGCTGGGTCAATACCACTAGAAACGGACGCTGGATACAATTTCTTTGGTGTTTCTTTCAAAGCCATACCGAGCAAATGACATTTGAAGCTTTGCAAAATGCAAATGCTCATGCTATTGTAATTTAATATGTAATTTGATCTTATGACCAGAAAAATGCTATATTGCATATTATTTACTCCATTTTTCCGCGTTATTTCGTTATAGTTTCGCTTCGCTCCTTTGTCAAAATTACTCCAGAGACAATCATACTAAGCACATACTCACCCTAAACGGTTTTATGAGAAAAATCCCAGATTCTGGGATTCACGTGACCAGCCGACGCCAGGGTAATTTCGCAGCGGGCGGTCTCCCTGCCTTTAACACCGCGAAATTGCCCTGGGTACGAGGTTGTGCTTTTATTTGCATCGTGGTAACTTTGTCGCGAAATCATAACTGCTCTTTTTTTACGGTAACTCATTGTTTTTAAAATATATAAATATTTTACTAGAAGTAGCTAACTGGCTTAAATAGACAGACATGAACAAAATACACATGAATTTACAGTTAATTAAAATTAATGTTCGAGTTCCATTCCGGTAATGCGATGTCTCCGAGTGTCGAAATGGTAGGTTTTTTTCCACGTGGGACTGCCTCGGACGCACACGACTTGAGCTCGGAGAAGACTTAAGGCAATTTTCCTCCTGAGCCCGCTAAGAACGATGGAAGCCGTTAAGTTCTTCTTTACAGCGAACGTTTCTGCCAAGAACGAAAGGAAATGCTGCGTCTCTCCCCCGCATCTACCAAAGGCGCTAAAAACGACCGGTGTAAAGGAGCCACGCTCAACTTCAACAATCCGTTGATTATAATGTCACTTCTTCTCCAGTTCGTTGGCGTTGAAGGAACTGCTCATTGTCTGGCGTCGATGTGTCGAGGCGTAAGGGTTGAAAACCCGGACATCAAAAAATGCTTTTTCGCATCTTTGCCACAACCCCCTCGCAGCAATGTCCACTCTAGCGTCATCGGCTGAGTTTGCACTGGGTGGAAGCACCTCACCTGTCAAGGGAGCGAGGACAGGCTTTGTCGTCATGTTTTTAGGTACGTCATTGATTGCAGCTGCAAGTAGATCACAGATCTTATCATGCCTTCGATGGATGAACCCTGCTTTCAGGTATGACATGCAGTATTCTACCATGAAGGACTTGCCGCAGGCACAAGACGATGGAAGGCGCTTTAACTGCCACCGATAGCGTAGATAGATGGCGTCGTAAAATTCTCGCTTGGGGAGAACGTACCCTTCATCGGCGAGCGGAAGGGCTGTCAGCCAGGCAGACGATCCTTTCAGCTGGGCCAGGTTGTTTGATCGAATCTGCACATCGCTTATGCACGATTTTAAGTTGTCTAGCAACAATGTGTTTCGCGCCTCACGTTGGTTGGCTATCTTGCGGCGTAGATCATTGTTCGAATCCCCGCGCCTTGATCCTGGTGTCTGGCTCTGATGCACGATGTTGCTAGAAAGATCGTGGCAGATGGTCTTCGAGTTCTCGTTCGTGTCGGCGCACATGTCCGAGAAGACAGGTAAAACAAGACCTCCCAGTCGAGCAGGGAACGAAAGTAGTTCACGTTCATGTCTGGAAAAATTGTGACCATCAAGAAGTGCAGGTGGAAACTTGGTGTCAATTACATCGTCGATCTTGGACATCTCGGTCTCGCTGCCAGGGTTGGTCGGAATATGGTAAGTAAACCGATGGCAAAACCCAGAAACAAAAGCGGTATATGCTGGTTCAGGCTGGAATTTTGCAATCTCACTCAACACATGAAGCTGCTGGCCCCACCTCCTAAGTAGAGATTGCACGTACTCAAGATTCCCCTTCTCGGAGCCGACGTATCTCCCGAGGTACTTGTGTCCACTGGTTGAAATCCTGACATCGGCTCCATCAAAGATTTCTTTGGCTGTCTCTTCCAGATGTGGCTTCACAATCGACCAGGACTTGTCTGCTCGTGGGAATAACCAAGACGCGGACCGAGGTCGATGATGTTGTCCCACCAGTAACGTAGGTTTACCAGCACCACTCAGGTTGTCAGTAAAGACAACGTGTCGTACATCTTCGGCTTCATTCGACTTAGTCATTTGTAACAAGGGAGTAATGGCGACAGCATACAACGGCATGGCTACTGGATCACCTTCGTGGTGCCTTCCGCAGAAGAAATTTCTTTACCCCCTTGCACAAACAATCGTGACTCTATGAAGTGGCAGTTTTATGTGTATACAGCCATGGCAAGACAAATGCACCTGATATTATGCAGCCTTACCTTCCGGTTGATGGAATTGAAAGCGTCAGCGGCCGCTACCAACAAGACAGCATCAGTCTCTTCCTCGGCAAAGATCTCCGACTTTCTTGCAATTAGTACAATTCAAGAACGCAGATCTCTTTTCCGGCATCTCTTGAATTCCGCGATACCAGGGTATGTCGCCAGCCAAGTGCGTCAAGGCCTAAAGGACCAGCAGGACCTCTGGTCTTGAATGCAGATTTCACAATGGTTGTCTCGTCGATGTTGGCAACCAGGGCTGGGTTAACGTATGGTACTTCTCCTTGAATTATGACAGATACTTCCCCTTGAATCATGACAGACTCGTCCTCCGGTTTCGCAGTTGGGTGTTTCTTTTGCCGATCTTTGTATACTTCATCATTAAAAGCAAGTACACCACGAGATGATTGTTTGTCTAGTAAACGAAGAGCCGCGTTGACTTTGCCACGGAAAATGAGACTGGCAAAGATTTTGGAAAGTTATTCGTTGGATACATTTCTGCCAGCGGCTAACGTCGACTAGATAGTTCTGCATTCTCGAAGTAGCACATCAAATTCCCCTTGTTGCCATAACTGCAGACGTCGTGTCAAACATAACGTATGATCTTTCGACTTTGACTTAAAATTTGGTTTTTGCAGAAGAAAAGCTAGCATGATCATTACAAGTTTTAGCGACATATCACGCAGGGTTTCAGGATCAGAGTTCCAGGACCCATTCAATATCTCAGTTTCTCTCACAAAGGACTTGCCAGCAGCTCCACTTGGTAACAGAAATAAGTTCTTTCTCCAAAAGACAATTTCCTCGTATGCAGCACCAACCAGTTGCTTGAGGTCGTCTTTGGTGAGGTTGCCCCAGACACGTGGTAAACTGTTTTGATGTAAGCCACTCTCACTCGTTAAACTCCCGGCAGCGATGGTGACCGTCGATTGCTGTCCACTATCCGACTGAGATTGTGCATATGAAGAACGCTCTTTTGTAATAATTCGGACAGCAGACTTAAAGGAGTGTCGTTCATTTGTTACTTCATCCAGCTTGTTTCCCAAACTTTTAACTCGGTTTGGTGTTTTTTGTTTACGAAATTCATTGTGTGATTGCCTATATTTATTGAGTTGCCCTTGAAGATTTGCTTGTAAATTTGTCGACTACATACGCTCTTGTGACTGCGCCATATTATTATCGAATCTACTGTTATCTTGCGCCAGCTTGCTTCGCACAATTTCATTTCTAGGAAAAGGAGTTGTTCTTTTTCTTCAAGAATCACAATCGTGACATGATGATTTCTGATCAACAGCATTGACCTTGGCCCAAAGTAGAGTTATATCCATTTGTGCTTCAATTTTAGCTTCATTTATGTTTTGAAGGAATATTAACATTAATATTCGAGTTATCAGAGCACGCCAAAAAGTCACGTCTGTACTCCATGATTAGCCACCGTCCGTACTCCATGATTGGCGTGCTTATACCAGAGATTCGACAGAGCGCACCGAGATGTCAAAGTTGCGGGACTTAACTATTTCGTCACCCAGGTCGCCACGCAGAGAACCGCACAGACCCGCATAGACACACACAGACGCGCATAAGCGCCCATAGACACGTATAGACAGCCATAGTCCCACATTGACGCGCAAAGGCGCACAAAGAAGGGCATAGACGCGCCTAGATGCGAATAGACGCGCATAGACGCGAATAATAATAATAATAATAATAATAATAGTTTAATACTTATATAGCCCCTTTTAGAAGAATAGATCAAAAACGCTTTACAAAAAGTTAAGTACAATAAGTGTTTACATTGTACAAAATTGAAGATGTTTACAATCTATGTCATTAAATACTTCCGATGCCTGGATAACCGGCAAAAGGTAATTAAATAAAATATTTACGTAATATAAAATTAAAATAATTACAACTGATATCATTAAGTATTACACCTGTTTATAAAAAATCAACAAAAGCTTTCCGAAAAAGAGTCTTCAAACAGATGTGAAAACTGGTCAACAGATGTCGGAGAGCGTATGTAAAATGGAGGACAGTTCCAAAGCTGCAGCCCAGCTGCATAAAAGGATTTACCCCCAAAGTGGTGAAAAACTTCGTTTTTGGAGGTTCCAACAAGATGCCATGACCAGATCTTAAGTTAAAAGATGACCTTGATTTAACTACTATAAAACCTTTAATATAAGGTGGCTCAAGTCCATGCATGGCTTTATATACAAACAATAACACTCTGAATTTTATTCTTGCTTGGACCAGAAGCCAATGTAAATCACACAATCCGAGCGAGATGTGTGAATATTTGGGAATGTCGTTCACCAACCTTGTAGCGGAATTTTGACACGTTGTAGTCTAGAAATTTGCTTTCCGGGAAGACCATGGAACAAGGTGTTACAATAATCAAGCCTACTAATGATCACTGCATGAACCAATATCAGCAAATTGTCTCCTGAAAGATACGCGCATAGCCACGTATAGACAACCATAGGCGCACATTGACCTGCAAAGGCGCGCAGAAACGCGCAAAGACGCGAGCAGTCTGGCACAGAACGCATAATAGCATATAAGCGCGCAGAGGTGCGGATAGATACGCATAGAGGCGCATAGACGCACACAGGTGTGCCTTGCGCGCAAAGACGTGCATAGATGCACAGAGAAATGCATAGATTAGCTTTAACGCGCATGGGCGCCCATAAGCGCGCACTGACACGCAAAGACGCGCCGAGACCCGCAAAGGTGCGCCTGGCGCGCAGAGACGTGCATAGATTCGCTTAGCCGTGCAAACAGGCGCATATATGCACAGAGAAGTGCATACATGCGCATTCACGCGCATAGTCGCATATAGGAGAGGAGAAGCGCCATTGAGGCGATAGAAGCGGATACAAGCGCATTGGCGCGCATATAACATACATTCGACAGAGGTCATTGAAGTGTGAGAGTTGAATTAGTTAATTAACCATTGCACCGCCAAACATTTCACGCAGAGAAGCGCACACACGTGAGTAAACGCTCATAGACGCCCATAAACGTCCGTAGACGCCCATATCGGTGCCTACGCACAAAGCGGTGTAGAGACGCGCAAAAACGTGCTCAGGGGCACCTGGCGCGCGAAAGCGGGCGTAGATGCGCAGAGACGTGGAAAAACAACACGAATAGATGCTCAGAGAGAGGCATGGATTACCCCATGGGCCCGGATTGAGCCATAATGACGGGCAAAGATGCGTGCCAGTGCACCTGGCGTGCCAAGACGGGAATAGATGCACAGAGAGGTGCATAGATGCGAATAAGCGCGAGTAGATGCGCATGGAGGGGCACAAAGGCGCATAGACGCGCATGGTCGTGTATAGACGCACAGAAGCGCGTATAAAAGCGGATAGTCGGACATTGGCGTGCATGTACCACACAATTGACAGAGCCCATTAATATGTGAAGGTTGCGTGACTTAGCCATTGCACCACACAAGTTGCCACGCAAAGATGCGCATAGATGCTCATAGACGTGCAGAGGCGCGCATTGACTCGCATAGTCGCATATAGACGTGCAATAACGTGCATATACACGCAGAAGCGCTTACAGAGGCGGATAGAGCTGCATTGCTGTGCACATACAACAGATTCGACAGAGTCCACTGACATGTTAAAGTTGCGTGACTTGAAGCATTGCTCCACCTATGTCGCTACGCAGAGAACGCAAAGACGCACATAGACGCGCATAGACGCCCATAGGCGCGCGTTGACGCGAAAAGACCTGCAGAGACGCGCACAAGCAGCGTTTGGCGAGCAAAGACGGGCGAGATTCGCAGAGTCCCATATAGACGAGGAGAAGCATATACGCGCAGAAGCTCGCATACAGGTGGGTAAACGCGCATATCGCAGCTCCGACAGATTCCACTAAGATGGGAAAGTTACTTATGCGTGACTTATCCCTTGCGCCACACAAATCGCTGTGACTATATACATTATTTAGTATATCAATTATGCATGAATATTTATGTAATATGAACACTTCCGTATATGGACAATATCGTATGTAAAACGGATAAAAGGGGGCGAGAACTGTGGGTTGCGGCACACTACGTTAATCTCGTGCAAGATGTAGAATCAAGGGTGCAGTAAATTCTTTATTGACGAAAAGTCTTTGCTGACAGTTGTTGACGAGAATAATGGATCTTCATTAATCGGAGATTGAAGCTTCATTTACCTCCAAAGCCTTCGTTGGCCCTGAATCTGGAGGATTCCACGACGATTCTGTGTTATGGGTTAGCGGTTGAACAGTATCTTTACAGCATCTTTACCTGACGGCAATCTTGGCTATATAGCGCTATAAACTTTATTTATTTACTTATTTGATTTATTGTGTTTACTTAGTATTATTTTACTTGAAAATAAATTATTACTTGTACTAGTTGTGCAGTGTATCGTGAAAGACGGAAGCCCATCACAATTTGGCGTAGTTGGCAGTGTTATAGGTACGATACGGTGTACTAAATTTATAAAGAAACTATACTAGGCTTAGCTTTTAGTAGAAAGGCCCATTATTACGATGAATGATTACGATAATTGGACATTAGACACTTTAAGATCAGAATGTACGCAAAGGGGTATCACAATAAGCATAAAAGATGGCGCAAAACCCCTTGCAGCACGATTAAGAGTTGATGATAATAAGCTAAGTTAAGCAGAAGGGACCGATAGGGAGATTGGTGATTTAAACGAACACGAAGAAGAGATAAATGTCCGAGAGTTTGAGCAAATTGATGAAAACCAAAATTTTAGAGATATCTTGGGAGATTCAAATTGATAAGTGAGAAATCTGAATTAAAACAAATGGGTGAAATTCCCTTGGGTGCCGTTAAAAGTGAGTTTGATCCCCGTATCAGTGGTAATTCCCCCGTTCAATTAAGTTTTCAAGAGAGGATGGAACTCTTGCGCTTTTCGAGGGAAACTGAGTGTCAGCGAGAAGAACGTGAAATACGACGGCAAGAGAGAAGGAAGAGTAAAAGATTGCAAGAAGCTGCGATGACAATTGAATTACAGAGGGAAGGTCAAGCTTGTTCGCGAAATAAACACATAAAATTTATTAAAATGCGAGAAATGAGGGAGAATAAGTATATTGATGATTTCTTTCGCGTTTTTGAAATGACGGCACAGACCCAATGCATTCCTCGGTGTGAGTGGTTAGGTAATTTGGTTCGGCGTTTAAGTGGAAAAGCTAAATCAAATTATTTATTTATTTAGAAATAACTGGAGAAAAAGCAAGTAATATAGAAAACCATGCTTCTAACACATTGTTCAATTCACTCATCATGACTTCAATTCGTTCACTTCGTTCACTCACTTAATTCATGATTCGCTCTTTGAAAATGTGTTAGAAACGCTTCGCTGCATGGTTTTCTATACTACTCTAATACTGAAGATTTGGTCAAGTCTCATAACGTTGCAGGAATAGGAGTCATTTATTTCCCAATTTCGATGCTTGGTTTGCATTGCTAAACCAAGCATTTGCTTAGGAGACTAAAATCAGTCTATTCAACGCCTCACGAATTTTCTTGGTTTTTACGTCCTTCACCCAATCATTAAGCTACACAGTCGTAGCAAATAAAAACCGTATGAACATTTTGGTTACCACACAACATCCCACCCTCACGCATCGTATCAACAATGCGGCAAAAATCATCAATCACCGGGCGTGCAGGGATGTGTGTTAGTTCATGTTTTTCGATGCACAATTGCATCCACCTACGTGGTTCATGTACAGTGTGATGTTCAGTGCTTTGATCGTCACAACGACCTAGTTCAAACACAGGGCCAACGTATTTGTGACAATTGCTACAACTAACACCATTATGAGTTGTTAGCAAAGTAGGCCTGGTACAGCAATCCATTTCTTTTTACTTATTTACTTTTATATTTTTTAAATAATGTATGACAAAAGTGTACCACCACCCGCTCCGATTGCAACTGCCACAAGTTGTTGATATTGTGCCATTTCAATGCTTGGCTTGTAAAAGTCACTCAGACGTGGCTTGCCACGCCGGGTCAGCTGTCATCAAAAATTAGTCATTTGGCAACGGCAATCATTGACAGTGTGCACAGCGGTTATCGCGCCTATAAACAACATGGCGGAAGCAAATTGTCTTTCTGCTGAGCAAATTGCCGAGATTTGTGC
>JAOBAZ010162654.1:0-10638 GCA_026546875.1 Pteroeides caledonicum | reverse complement strand
TATTATTTACCGGTATGGATTAACTTAGGTATGGATAAACGTAGGTATGGATAAACTTAGCATGGTGTTTAACAATATAATGGGAAATATTTTAGAATTGAAGCTAGGAGGAAAATCTACAAACGAAGTTACTCTATAGTTTTAAAATGTGTTTGAAATGAAAGTATAAAAGATTATTGTTGAATATCTTGTCAAAATCACATACCAGCTTTTTCACACCGTGTGTTTTTAGAACCAGTGGAGACACCTCGCTGGTCCAAAAATGAAAGAGAAATTGCAATAGATGGTAAGATTGTTTGCTAATATTATCTCCTGATATTGTTTTTGTCTCCTTTTGTTCCCTTACGTGGCGTATTTACCTGCACGAAATTTTACGTGGAACAAAAATGGTCATAAACAAATTGTCACACTGATACCACAGCTGTCGTTTGTTTGATCCGCTGACTCGTGACAGTTCATCATTGTACATGGTTGCCCTTTGGTGTCCATCATTGTCTATTGTGTCCATAGTTATCCAACGTTTTACGTCGTTGTTTGTGGTTATCCATAGCTGTCCATAGTTGTCCAATTTTGTCCGTAGCTGCCCATACAAAGTTGTCCATTGTAGTCCATAATATTCTATCGTAGTTCTTAGTGGTCCATACTTTTTCAGTATCCATGTTATTTACACTAATCCCAATTTGTTTTTTTTATTTTACTATCAAAAGGCTTACGCCTTCATGGTCGCAATTGGACAGCTATCTCTCAAATGGTGATGACCAAAACCGATGCTCAGTGCAAGAACTTTTATTTCAATTATAAAAGGAAACTGGACTTAGAAGCAGTGGTTGCTGAACATAATGCTTCAAAGGTGAGAGAGAAAGACTGAAAAACGTTTTTGCAACTCGTAATAATGACTGTTAGCATACACTCGAAGACGGGATAGTACTTTTAAAACAGTTTGATTGGTTACTCTAGCTAACACTATTCCGAGTTTCAGACAAAACAAAATGGCTTCCCTGTTTGTTGATGAATTAAGAAGTATATATTATAAAATAATAGTTTAGGTGTATATGCTAAAACAATTATCCACCTCAGTGTCGGTGAATAGTGTCGGATATCTACTTCTACGTTGCGCTTCTTGGTAGATATATGACACTACTCCCTCCACTTCGATGAATGGTTGTTAACTATTGATTTGTGCAAATTATTAAACACAGCGCCGTGTGGAAGCACGAATTGAGAGCGAAAATTCTCTTTATAGTTTATTTGTTTTCTCTTCCATTTAGATGCAACGCCAAGAGTCCGAGGAAACTATTTCTGCATCGGAAGTTTCCGACGATGGTTTCGATGGCAACATTGACGACAAACCACCTAGTCTTTCGAAAACGAAACCAAACATTCGCGAAACACGATCACAGGCTGCTGAAAAGCGCCAAGATCCTCCGTCGGGCCCAACCCTGCGGGCACTTCGCCCCCAACGTGGCTCACGTACCAAATCCGTCGAAGCAAAGACGTGCGTGCAGCCACGGCATCGGGTTGGTCAAGCTAATAGAGACTCTCTCCTCAAGATGGACGAGTCCGAGAAAACCGAAGAACCACTTGATGTATCTACCACAGACGCTGTCGACAACGCGTGCTTGGAGGACGTGCGGATTGTTGTCGATGACTTTGTGGAAGGCGAGGATAAGGGGGTACAAGAAGGGACACCTAAGAACGTCTCACACGAGTATCTCGGAGATCTAGAGGTAACACCTCACAGTCGTCCTGTTTCCGTTGTTCCCCCCACCGACACTCCTGCTACTACCACCTGCGATGCTCAGAGTAAGTGATTTGTTTTTTAAAGTTCATTACTTAACAATTATTCAACTAAGGCGAGGTGAGTATCGGCAAGTATGTCACGAGTCGAGGTGAATATTTTCCGATAACTCGCTGGTCTCTTTATCAGTGACTTCCACAAGACAGCTAACATAGACGCACTATGTAAAAACGCTCAAGTTTTTCATGCTTGATATCAAGCTTGATCATGGTTGAGCTGGCCAGCTTGATCATGTTTGAGCTGGCCAGCTTGATCAGTATTGATATCATACTTGATCGTGGTCGACATCAATCTTGTTCATGTTTGATATCAATGTTGTTCGAGGTTGATACATCATGCTTGATCAAGGTTGATATCAAGCATGATCATGCTTGATGAAGCATGATATCAAGCTTGATCAAGGTTGATGAAATATCAAGCTTGATCAAGCTTGATGCATCATGCGCGATCATGGTTGATGCGTCAAGCATGATTTATCATGATGCCATCAAGCATGATCAAGGTTAATAAACCATCAACCTTGATCAACCTTGATGCGTCAAGCTTGATCAAGGTCGATCGCTCATCAACCGTTGATCAACCTTAATATCAATGTTGATCAAGGGTGATCAAGCAACTTAAACACGCACTAGTTAAAAATCTCACATGCGTATGTGAGATTTTTAACTAGTGCGTGTTTAAGTTGCTTGAACAGCGGCGTTAACCTTTTAAAGGCTTTATTGCAGGATGTCAACTTTTACGTATTTTACAAGTATTTTACTCTGGCTAACGCCAGACGATTTTACTCAACACTGGGAGAGCCGCTGTGCAATAAAAGGCTAACCCTGGTGTTCGACGTGGTACTTCAAAATATCTTAGAAATTAAACAGTATACAAAGAAATTGTAAAGCACTGTTATATACTCGAAGAATCTTGAAATTCATGGCAATAAAATTTTTGATTGCCAATGTCCTGTAACTCTGTCATCACCAAATGGAGGGGTTAACCAACGGTCCGTCCGTCTGTCGATCTCCATATTAGAGTAATACGGACGGATCGAATACGGTCGGATACGAAGGTTGTTAAAGACACGCGTAGCGCACGTCTAAAAATATGTTTTTATATAATATAGATTTACAAAATATATCAAACAAGACGCCTGCTTAGAAGTTAACTTTCGACCGCTGTAACCCAAGATATTAACTGCGGCGATATGTGCATTTGGCGGTGCCACTGCGAAAAAGGTGTTTAGTAGTTGTTTTCTGCGTTATTTGATTCAACGGTTTGTCATTTGAATTGCCAGTGGAATCGGTAGTGTCTGCGAGTAGCAGCTACGTACGAAAAGGGGTCGCCTATTGTTGATGTCAGTCTACATGCTACATTAAACATAAGAGCTCGAGAATAGAAACCATGAATAGCGCAGCCAGAAACATCGACGCTACGCCTACTGTGTATTTTAAATTAATATTTGAAATACGATAGGCAGGTTATGGATTAAAACAACATCAAATGAAGTTTTCTTATTTGCTAGTAAGACGCAAAGCCGAAAAGAAGTCTTTACACGAACGTTGCGCCCGTAGCAGACGGTCCGGGGAAATCCCGCATGATGTTGGCCGCGCGCACAGGGAGAACGGGTCTAGAACGAATCGACTGGAGGAAAATAAGGGAAATGCGAATTAATAATTTAAACCTCGCGTCCGCGCTACGCAGCGCCGCAAGTAATAAAATTATATATACAATTATATTTCATTTTGTGTTTCCGTATCGGAGTCAATAAGTAAACTGATTTATTTTCTTTCAGCTTTTCAACATGGTGTTCCTTCAACACTTTCCGTCAGTTCTTCTATGCTAACAAACGAGGTTCCTGTTGCCAAGGCAATTCTTCGAGTACCCAGTCCCAGTCTTCAGCCGGCGGCTACTTTTCCCGACAAAACATCCCACAGTTTTGTCCAGTCGCCCATACCCGTGGTTAGCACTGATCAGACGAATACAGCGTCATCCAGCGTTGCCCCCACCAGTACCACTATGTACCCTGTTACTCCGTTTCGAACTATCCTCGTTGATACTCCTGTCCATCCACCCAGCACTCACACAGAAGCACTACTCGACATTACTCGGAAGATGACGTCGGGTGCCGACCGAAATGAGGGTAAACCACAACCACACGATTCTGAGAGTGAACGTGACAAAGTAAAGAAAATCCCTTTTCCTGATCCACAACTGCCTAAAGTCGAACAAAATGCAGCTATTGAAATTTTTAGAAATTTTGGCCCATGTATTCCACCAGACACCAGAGGGCAGTTACAGGTACGAAACCAGGTCTTTCACCCTTCAACTTACCACCCCGCGAACGCAATGGTGCCTTCGTTTGGTCCTCATGTTGCCCCTCACGGGGCTTATCTCCAACCGGAGATGTTCACCTTGGGTCCCGGTTATCCCGTGCATCCTCAGCTTATGGACTACTTACAGCGTCCTGGCATGGACCCTGACCATCTTGCCCGCATGACGTCGTATCCTGCGCGGCTTGTGGAAGAGGCCGCTGCCCACCAGGCTTACATGCAACATTTTGATCCCAGGGGTATTCATTTTGGTCACCTTCCTCCGTACATGATCGCCAGTGAGATGAACCGGCTCACGCCACCAGATGGGATTACTCGAAGGCGAGAGGGGATCGTACATGAGCCAAGTGTATCTGTTCCTGCAACGCGATGTCGATCCGTGGAGACAGCAGTCATGCAGTCGCGGGTCCATACACCTGAGCATATCTCCGTGAGCGATGTCAGGCCTGGTATCCAGCAACGCTCCATCTCTCTTTCCGACATGCATTCCATGATAAAAAATATCCCAGACGAACGCCGGTTATCGGATGAACGGAGATTGTCGCCATTTCAACTTCCGTCCCAGTCCTCATCAAGCCCTAAGTCTAATCACATGAAGTCTTTTGAAGCGTTCAATGCTTTGATTAATGCGGCTGCTGACGCTCAACCTATAAAGTCTGTTGAAGAACACGGTCGATCTGCGCATGTCGAGTCTGAGAAACAGCAGGCTCATTTTACTCGGCAGTCATGCGTGGTAACCAATACCTCCGTCATTCATGCACCGTCACATGACTCAGCGACTGTCAGGTATGGTATTACCACTGGGCGAGCCCGCAGACCTCCGCCTTTGATGCCGATAAATGGACCGAAGAAAATTTCTTCCCCGGACTTGAAACCAAACGAGCTGCAACATTCGGGGAAAGCGAAGGAAACCTCTTCTTATTCGCAGTCAACAGAGAAACTAGAGACAAGAACAAGCCACGTTCAACTATCACCGCCAATGAATTGTCGCAACGTACAACAACAGCAGCAACAACAACAACAGCAGCAGCAACAGAAACAACAACAGCAGCAGCCCCCGCCACCGTTGGTAAGAAGTGTCCAAGGCTTACCAGACCATCGTGTCGTTAGCCCCATGTCTGCAGAGTTTATGAGCTGCGGTTGCCGTCGTAGCAACGAGCCTTGTAAGCATGAGTTGTATTCGCAAGATGTACCATATATCCATCGCAGCGATTCCTATCCAAAGTTGACAATATCAAGACGTGACAATGAGCCGGTACGACAATGCTCAGCGGTGTCCTCGTCACTCATTCTTCCTCGGGAATCATTTGTGGACACGAGCGACAGCCAGGCCAATACGCCACTATTTCGACCGTGGATTGGTAGGAACGATGCGAAAAAAGATGCAGGAAAGTCAAGCAAACCTGCAACAACGCCATCACCTAATGCGCTGTCCTCGTCCATCGAACCTCCTATGGAGGTGTCGCGCATTTCAGCAATTACCCCAAGCTCTTACCCTGGTCATGTACCACATGTGGGTACACCACGTGTTCCTGAGGAGCGACTACTTCCTTGGAATCCTGTTGAATCCACCGGTGTCCCAATTAAACGTACACGATCCGTGCATGATCCCCTGGAATGCAAAAAACCCAGTGGGCCTCCGTATTATTTACCGCATCCTGTTTTTGGATTGCACCCTGGGATGCCACCTGCCTTCTCTCAGTATCCAGATCCCGACATGCACTTTTACCATGGCCTTCGCACCTCGCAACCACGAGGGATGTCGCACCCCGTGGAGAAGTCACGTGACTTTCCAACAAGTATGTTTCAGGTTTATCATCCAGGTGGACATCCACTCACGACACATGAACACGTGGCACCAACGATTGTGACAACGAGCAAGCCAAGGGAGCCGGTTTCGGGTATCAGTGAGCCATTCGGAAGCCGGATTGCTTCTGTCGAAGAAGAATCTATGGCTGGGGCTCGAGGGGATCGAAGTTCCGATAATGAGAGTGATGATGCTTGCCTTAGCGACGCTGAAAGTGGAGCCGATAGAGAGGTAACCACACGTGAAACTGGCAAGGTAACGGCTGGAAGCACCGAAATCAGCAAAGGAATGCGATATAATGTGAGCGAGCGCGGAGATACGAGGATGAAGAAGCGCCAAGTTGGCCGGGAATATATTTTTATTAACGAAGGTAGTGAGGCTCAGAAACTCTCAGTTAATGATCAAAGAAGTTTTGTTCCAGAAAGTGGTATTACTTCCAGCATGAGCTATATGCCAACCAGTCATTCCAGTGCTACGTTTTTTAATTTACCGGATTCCTCATGGGAGACGGATAATGTGTATACAAATGTAAGTGATTCGTCGAGTATACATCAGCCAGTGGACAAGCGATCCATTACCAGTAGTTCTGCTAGTGAACACACAGACGCTGAACAACAGTTTCGTAGAAACTGGTCTGATGACGAGTCAGACATTTTGGGTGGTAACAAGGAACACATGGCTACACGTAAGGATGTGCTTACAGTTGAAGGTGGAGGTGCTACCGCAAGTAGGGTCGTTAGTAGTACAGAGGAGGAGAGTGAGCTTGACAGTGGCATGGAAGGTAATGATATAATCAGTAGTAAAAGAAGTGATGTGGTGGACAGTGGCACAGATGAGGTCACCAGTGGTGAAAATAGTGTTGACCTTGTCAGTGGTATCGTGGGTGACGATGTGGTCAGTGTTGATCAGGATGGCGATATGGTCAGTGCTGGTCAGGATGGCGATATGGTCAGTGGTGGTCTAGACAGTGGTTCCGAAGGTGATGAAGATTTTCTCGAAGAGGGTGACAATGATGATCAGGATGGTAACGTCAAAGTAAGTGGTGGCAATGATGGGACTGATGTAGTCAGTGGTGACACTGATGGTACCGATGTGGTCAGTGGTGACAATGATGGTACCGATGTGGTCAGTGGTGGCAATGATGGTACCGATGTGGTCAGTGGTGACAATGGTGGTACCGATGTGGTCAGTGGTGACAATGATGGTACCGATGTGGTCAGTGGTGACAATTATGGTACCGATGTGACAAGTGGTGACAATTATGGTACCGATGTGGTTAGTTGTCGAGACGATGATCAGGTCGTTGATGGTGGGGCGGCGGACAGTACCATGAGTGACAGGTTTAGTAACGATGTGGTCAGTGATACGAGTGACCAGATGGTCAATGTCGATGAGGATGATGTGGTGCGCAATTGTGAAGAAGACCAACATGTGGTAAGCGGTGATAGTGATGATGATGATGCAGCGATGGTGAGTGAAGGGGAACATGATCGGGGTGTGGAATCAGCTAACGATGAACAATACGAAGAAGTTAGCGGTAGTACCAGTGGGGACGTGCCTAGTGGAGACATGAGTGAGGAAAGAGAAATGTGTGATAAGGAGGATAATCAGTTTTATGATGATGTAGCGATGGTGAGTGAAGGAGAACATGATCAGGGCGTGGGACTGGCTAACGATGAACAATACGAAGAGGTTAGCGGTAGTACCAGTGGGGACGTGCCTAGTGGAGACACGAGTGAGGAAAGAGAAATGTGTGATAAGGAGGATAATCAGTTTTACGATGATGTGGATCATGGCAGTCAGGATGATGTGGTCAGTGACGGTAACGAGGATATGACGAGTGTCAAGAAGGATAATGATGGTAATGAGGTCGTCAGTCATGTTCGTCGGTACAGGGATGAGGAGGTAACTGGTAGTGGTAGGGAGGACAGTGATGGCTATATGGAGGTCAACAGTAGAGAAAAACCATTGAGTGTTAAGGATGGTGTTTGTGATACAAACAGAGATAAAAGAGCAACTAGGGTGTGTAATGTAGAAATGGGCAATGTAGTGACTAGCGGTGAAGGTGGGGTACTTAGTAGCAGTGAGGGTGACATTGAGGACTTCAAAACAGCGAACCTGAGTGAACTTGAAACTAATGAAACCAGCGATGGTGCGGAAGATAACGAGGTTTTAAGCAACAAAGCTGGTGAAGCGGTGATAGTCGGGGATATTGGGGGAGATGATGATGTAGCACCAGGCGATAACCCCCCAAGTGTCACTGCCGATGGTGGTGTAGATAATAACCTTGAAGATAATGAGGCTGTAAGTTACCTAAAGGATAACGAGTTGGATATGTGGGATCACGGGGAGAAACAAGAGAATGAAAGACTACATTCGTTCCAAGTTGACACTACTGAAATGGAGTACAGCGGTTATATGTCAGAAGATAGGGTGACCAGTAGCATGCAGGACGACGAGGAGATGCTTGGGATGATAAAAAGCGAAGACGAGGAGGATATGGTAACATGTAGTAAAGCGGACAAAAACTCAGTTGATAGCTGTGGTGCAGGTGGTTATGGAGCGAAAGAGAAAACAATGGTGGATAGTGCTAGTTCACAGGGGGATCACGAGGGTCGTGCTGTGGTTACGTCGATCAGTAATAGTGAAGTTGATGAAGGAGAGCGATATGAACAAATTGACCAGGAGCCGGATTCACATGGTTTTCTCTCAAATGCGCCTGTTGCATTTGATAACGGTGTCCTTAATTTAGCACCTGAGGATTGTGAGGATACTCAAGTATCAAAGGACATATCAACGAATTTTGACGAAGATACGACAAATTTAGTCCAAGGTGCCGGCAACGTTGCCGATACCACGGACAATGATATTGTAAACGTGGGTTCACTGTCTCCTAAAGCGCCAGAAAGCGAGGACGATAAGGACGGACGATGCGTTGTATCAAGCGCTGGGGAAGAAGATGAGAACGACAGGTCTGCATTCACTTCGTTTCGGAACGTTAGTCATGACAGCGAGGAGCTTGTAACGGAGGATTTGGAGGAGGTGAATTCTCTTTTGGTCTCCGGTAGCGATGATTTCCAACGCAAAAACATTCCACAATCTCCCAATGTCCATTCCTCAACTTTATGTGAAACTGTTTCGGAGAAACAAGAGAACACTGTTGTTACCGGAAAACGTAATAGCGTAAGCACTAGTATTTCGGAGAAACCGGATGACGTGGTGTCCACTAGTGATGTCGTTGCCAGGTTACCATTTGTGCCCACTAACCATTCGCTGTCTTCTGAGGTTGAACCAGTGGAAGAGGAAATGCTTGCGGATTCGATGTCTACCGAGAATGGTACACATGGTTCCGTATTCGAAAAGCCAACGACGACACATCCCGATAACCACACCGAAGCCCTCCGACCTCTTAGCGACTTCAGAGACAATGAGGTAGTAAAACCGGACACGTGCGACGATGACGTCGAATCGTCGAGTACGTTTGATAATCTTGCTCGCATAGAAAGAGATAACATTGAAATGTCAGAGACAGAACGAGACTCTGTGGTGTGTTCATCTTCCAGGCTTAGCATTAGTTCGTCGGATGATTCCCAGGTAAAGCCTGTTTCCTCAACCTCAGATAATGATGAGGCTACGCCACTTGAAAATCTTAAACCGATCCAGGATGAGAGACCTGACGGCCAGGGAAATTTCGGTGCAACTGGCGACATGAATGACTTGAGCGAAAGTCCATTTGGTTGCGTAACGTCGGCCGGGACAGAACTTGACAAGTATGACATTGCTGTCGAGGCAATCTCGAGTTGCGACGAAGAATCTCCGATGTCGGATCTGGAAGAAGGGGAGATCGCCGAGACGCCTGGGGAACTAGATGACGTCACGGACACGTTGGATCCCACGTCACAGTATATCCCTATATCCCCAGCTGCGAGCAACGAGGACTCGAACGCGGCATTTTTTGGATGGGAAAATCAATACATAAATTCCACAGTCACTTCCACGGAACCCACAAGTCTTAGCGAGCTAACGAGCTTGCCGCGTTTATCACTTACGGTACCTTTCCCTTTCTCGGCGTTAAACATGCGCTCGACGCCGAGCAGCAACTCGTCGTCTCCGATCCCATTAGGGCTAGTATCCGGCTGTAGCACCCCAGTGATTTTTTCCCGCCCGGATTCCAATACGCCGCTCTCAGAACATTATGAGCCATTGAGTGATGACGAAAGTAATGAGCAGGACGAAGACGGTGGGATTTCGCTAGATAACAGTTGACAAAAGCGTACAGTATTTAGAAAGGAGGTGTAGTCTAGTCATGAGTCATGGCTGGGTAATTAGACCGAAATGACTTGTGGGTAAGGTGAGTCCCAGCTTACCATCGGAACGTTGTTCGAAATTTACGGTATAACAGTAGACCGGTCACTGTTGAGACCTTTAGGTTCTTTTTGTCGATATTCACAACTATGAACTCGTTTACTTGGATGCAGGTGAAGGTACATCGATTTTGCGTTATATTGTCGTATGCTAGAACGATGCAGGAGCCGTGGGGGACGTTTAAGGTATTACAGTGACGCTACACTGGTTGGTTTTACTGGCGGTTTGTAGTTGAGGATTTACGTTTTAAGAAATGATTTAAGACAAACAGTATTAGGCTTTAAAGAACTTGAAGGTGAAATGATAAAGGCTGAAACAACTTTGTTTGTCGTCTCGTTTTGAAATACTAC
>JAOBAZ010162543.1:0-10640 GCA_026546875.1 Pteroeides caledonicum | reverse complement strand
CTACTGTTTCGTCTTTAATAACTTATATTTTAAGTTTTAAGATGACAATTCTTTTCGGAATTTGTTTTGTCTTGTATATATGAACTTCTACTTTCTGAGTTGTGGAAATATAGTTTCTAGAACTACTTCAATTATGAATTCTGCTTGAACCAAAAATAGCAAATAAAACCAAAGCAGGAGACCCGAGGAGCCATTGTCATCCTTCCAAGTAGTGCCCCTGACCAACGTGACTTAGTGAGGTGAAATCGGCATAGCACTATATAACCACTAGTTCGGTTTGGGTCCCCCGTTGTCATACTAAATGCCAATCAAAGCTTTGTTTCCACTGGATTCAGATGATTGTTGTGCTTCGTAATTAATTTACAGTTAGTACTTTTCTTTGCATGGTAGATTAAGGAATAGCCCATTTCATATTTTACGTGAAAAGCAGCGCTATAAAAAAGCACTCGCTGCGAATCATGTTTATATATTGTAGATACTCTCTTAGCCTTAAAAAATAACTTGCATATTGAGGTAAACAACCAAGATTGGGAAAAGCACTCATCCATGAGTTTGAACAATGGAGATTTAATGCACAGTTATTGCTTGATCGCCCCAAAATACAATTGGCACGTGATGATCAAGGCACACAGAGTTTGCATAAACCTAGATGAGTTTCATTGAATTTTGAACAGGCTTCCAGACCATCTATACTCTACTGACTATGTTCTAACCAATCCTCGTTACACTTCTGTTCTTTAGCTCTGTATGTGTTGTCACTAAGATTTTTTTGCACGGCCAAAATTAGTACGTTATTTTGCCACTCTCACAACTGAGAAGTTTCTATTGCTAACAGCAACTTTTCCGGGGGTCTCACATCTCATACAAGGCCTCTCCGTCAGAGGTGCCAAAATCATCAGAAGAGTTTACGTTTGGAAAATCAGATTCAATGGGGAATTGGTTTGACTGAAAGAATCAACGTTTCCAAAACTGGAAATTGTAAATAACTTCAAAACGATCACGATCTGCAACTATGTTGGACACCTTGTTTGTTTAAATTTATTGTAAAAATTTATTTATAATGGTGTAATTATAATTCATTTACTCTGGTCATGTCTTATATTAAAGACGAAACGTTAGTTCTTAAATAAATCTTTTAGTTAATCAATTTTGTGACAGTTTAAAATCATTACGCGGGACATTGATATTTATGATAAGTTTGTGATCCCTACCCAATGATCTCCTAGTACACTGGATAGACTTTCCTCACCTATATCAAAGTAAAGCCAGAGTTAATGAATTTCCTGGGACCAAACTCAAAAGAATGGATACATCACGCGAACCCCAGGAAAATTCTTTTTCGGTAACCATGTATTTTAATGCTTAGAGCTTCAGTTTTTATTAGGTTATAGATCTTAGGTTATACATTTTATTGCTGTGAACTGATAAGGACGCCCATGAGGTTGTTTTTTTCTTCTCTTTGATCCCGGGAAGTTTATTAACTCTAGCATCACTTTCGTTAGGCGAGGAAGCTCTAGCCAGTGTAGTATGAGATCAATGAGTTCATCCCTCGTAACCAAGTGGACAGAAATCTTGAAGCAAAAGCCTTTGGTGGAGGTTCAAATTAATTATGTATAATACTCAACATCTGTTGTTTTTAATTAAATTGAAGAAGCAATTTTGTTCAATCAATTTATACATGATGTTTGCAACATATTTATTAATTATTAAATTCGGTTCTCGCATGATACGAAGAATTATCAAGCCTCGTATGTCGTTAAAAAATTACTTTCCCTTAAAGGAAACCAGTTGTGTTGTTTCTCATTCCCGCTCCTATTAAATTCGCCGTCGTCGTCCTTGGTATTGCGTCATAACGTGAGATACGACTTTTTCTCCTTACGTTGGACATGACGATTTCTCACACGGCTATTAGCCATTAAGAAGCTATGAAATATTTTAAATAAGTAATAATATTAATTATTAAATCGTTAAAACTACGCGATGTTATTACGAGGTCACAACCGACCGCTTTTAAAGAATATATATAAAAATAAACTCGTATATGCATAAAGAATATACGTAATAATAAAACCGGATGCATAAAAAAGTTGTAGAGGTGTTCTGGTATATTGAAAATTATGTCTTTATTTGAGGCGACGGTAGCCCAAGTCCTCGAAGATGTCGGCGATACCAATGTAATAGGTGTGAGGAATAGAATTACAGCGGATTATTGTCGACTGTGGGCTTTAGTTGAACGAAAGGAGAGATTGCTGTATTCTCCCTGCATACCTTTTCTGTCAAAATGTGAATATGTTCCAACTCAGGTGTCTTTGAATGATATACTGGAAGAGGTAATGTTTTATAAGCAAACTTAAATCTATTAATTTTTTGGCAAATGTTTAACCCTTTATTGCATAAGTCGACCTTGGGAAAACCTATATATGTAATAAAGGGTTAACAAACTTTGTGTTAGAGTATAGTAACTTCATAAGTAAATAAGTTACAAGCAAGTTCGGAACTATACGTATGCAATGAGTGTGTAAACTCTAGCTTTCATATCTGTTTGCCGTCTTTGGAGCTGCCAAGCAAAACAAATTCTCACAACGATATGGGTCCAACGTACACATTAGTCTGTCAGATGTCGGTAACTTTTGTATCTGTTCACTGACCGTTTTAGTTAACACTGATAGTCAACAAGGCCGAGTTGTCCACCACAACATCAAGGAGGCGTACCAGCCAAGTTAACTATCTTGTTATAGAGAACGAGGTGGAGTCATTTTATTGGTTTGGTATATAAATCTTCTAGTTCGGCAGTCAATTGAATCACTTATCTTATTTTCTGAGCAAATAAACATGTACAATTTGGCATAATTATTTTAATTATGAATAAACAATTTAATAGCTCATGCAGCCGATCAGAATGCATTATTCGTAAAAAAAACACAGAGGATTATATTTAACAATTACATTGTTAGTTTGAGATTTGTATTTAACAATTAGTAAATTTTTAACATCTTTGTAAATTCCCATACAGGTTAACAATCTGATAACCTAGTCAGGGTTGCCAGATCCCTGAATAATTGGGCGAAAAACCGTTTGAATGGTCCTTTGCTTTCTTTGTTTTTTTCTTTTTGTTTATTTTGTTTTCTCAACAGCATTAATGGAATGTTTGGCCTAATTATTCCGGAATCTGGAAACTCTTAACTTAGTATCCTTAACTTTGATACAGATGTATCCTATTTTAAAAATGCTCCTGATCAATATTCATATTCCATATTCATTACCTATTGGTTCATTTCTCATGGCTCGTGCTACGCACTCGCCATTGTAAATATCCACATAGATCTGCCGCTCGTAGTTTAACTATAGTACATATAATAATAGTATAGTATTAATATTGCTTCATATTTTCAGCCATTAGATGATATAAAACGTTTGGAAATTAAATCTATGCTATTTGAGGACTATGTAAATTATCCATCGCTTAAGATGAGCGGAAGTGTTGGCGGGACATTTTCAGGACTAGTCAAAGTTGGTGGAAACGCAAGTCGACGGTTCCAAGAGGAAATGAAATTAAGAAATATTAATAAGAAAGAGATCCCCTGGGAGAAAATGTATGACGCAATTCGGCAGCAAAAAACTAAAGTGAATCATCCTTTGGTTAGATTGATCAGAGAAAATAAAAGGAGAAAGTTGTTTGTTGTTAGAATGGTAGTTTACTCCGGAAAAGAAAATTTGGAAATCACTGAAGAAATGACGGTTGACGGTAAGTGATATATATAAGATATTACACGGTGGCGAGAAGATATGAATATTATTTTCGAGTAGTAAAAACAATATTTCAATATCTTCTATTCGTCTTCCAAATGAAGCAAAATTCGTTTTTTTAAACGATTTCAGACCGCAGTGTGCTCTGGTAAAACGGGAATTGCGCAATAACGAACGTTACTAATAAACCAACTTTAAAGCCAAATGATGACGGGAATACATTTCACTTTAACGGGCTTTTTCAAAGATCAAAAAGCTTCTTATATATTTAATTTTTACAAGTTGAAGGTAAATCGTTCATTAATCAAATGACAAAACCCGAGAAAAAAAACGTACGGCTTTCTGACAGTAAGCGCGCGCGCAAAAAATTGCTACATGCTAAGTTACTGGACAATGCCATAAGGGAGTTTGATACGATTTGCACCATTAAAAATATTTTTTTTGTTTTCAAGCTGCTGCCAGTCTGCCGCCAAACATTCCTGTAAAAGCAAGCGCATCCGAAGATCGAAAGCAACATACTCAGTTTGCTGTTCCAGCAGGAACATGTCTTTGTTATTCTTGTAATGAAATAACCATTGACGAAAAGGGACTTCTCAACCTTGAACTGGAAGAAGACGTGAAATGCTGAATACAATATCGTAAATTAATGTCATTATTGTATGGGATTTAGTTTTATTGTTACCGAAATTTGTGTATGTTTTATTACATTTTTATTTTATTATCCCATTAAATAGATTATTGAAAATTGTAATGGGAGTACTTTTACAGGTTTTCTTTCCCGTCTCCCGTTCTTGAAATAATTAAATGTTTTTTCTTTGCTGTGCTGTGAAACCATGTGACGTCACACAATGCATAATGACTAACCATTCAATATAGAATATGCGACATCTCATTATGACATATGTGACGTCACATTGTTTCACAGCACAAAAAAAAACTTAATCATTTTAATTCTTTAGCGACTGCGATGTTTTTCTTTTGTTCATTATTTCTTTTATTGTTTTGGCTTTATTCTCTTTATTTTTCTTTCGTTCCGATTAGGGTCATTAACAACCCCTTTCGCTGCTAAAGAGTTAAGAACGAAACACGAAAAAGAAAATCTGTAAAAGAAATTACATTACAATTTTAAATAGTCTTCTGAATGAGACAATAAATATCTTCGTTTCATATGCACTTTAATATTATTAGTATTACCCAGGTGTTAGATAATCTCGGGGGTACAGCGATTTTGCAACCCAGATACAAGCCGGGTTGATTGTGAATTGGTAAAACCTAATGAAAATTTTGAATGTACAAGAACGTACAAGATTTCATATCGAAAGGTTTATGTGTTGTTTACTCCCAAAAATAGTTCAATCTGTTAGCGCGTTGAAAGTCAGCCAAAAAAAAACAGGAAACGTGTCACTTTATCATCTTTCTCACCTTGTCTAGACGTTTTAAACAACAGAATTCTGATTATTTTTTGCCTTAATTGAAAGATCTTACAAAATAGTATATAATAACCTTTTCTACTTTCTTCATACCTGTTTAGTTCTCGAGATATTTCGATCAAAACTAGCATGATGTCCGCCATATTGGATCATAATTTTACCCATTTATGTAACGTCACAAGCTGGGTAAGACCACTGAAACGAGTTGTAAATAACACAAATATAAAGAAGTATTTTAAAAATTGTTGTTGAAGTTTAAAGCTCGAGTCCTTGCAAATGTCCCACTTTTTGACGAACACTGACGTGTAATTCTTAAAAAAACCCAATTAATTATTGTAATTGTTAAACCCCCAGCTTGTGACATTTCTGTATATGCGTGAAGATGGCGGACAGTATGCTACTTTTGATCAAAATATCTCAAGAGTTACCGAACAACGCTCGCTGAGATTCCGTTATAACAAAATTCGCAAAATTCTCACGAAATATAAAAATTGAAAGTCGGTCACATTCACTGATTAACGAAAAACCTAGTTAGTTCGAGTCTTCGACTTTAGCAAAAGAAATATAACAAGATTTAATACAAATTGACTTGTCCTGTCATGATTTCGAGGTGAACGTCGAACCGCACAATTCAAACAACACAAAAATTTACCGTGAATCGGACGTTACAGACAAAACATATACCTAACAAAGTCTTCTACAGCATCTTTCTTCCTTCCCACGTTGCTTTTGGTACAGAAAACCACAAAGAGCTTGAAACCACGGTCACAAAAAGTAACACATTCTTCTTCGTGGTGGTGCACCAAATTAAAAACAATGAAAAAACGGGGCGCGCTTTGACTGCCGGTAGAACTTGGAAATGATTGGTTCTTTGTTGTGAGGTATGGCCATATGGCCTCTTGGGAAATAGTATATTTTTTAACCAATGAAAGTTTTTACTCTAAACACTTGCAACGGCACTCGAACTTTCACCCTCGATAGTCATACGCATACAGTATGTATATCCCAAAAAAACGGTAGTCTTGAAGTTTAAATTAGGCGTAATAAAGTGATCTGATTGTTCTAATGAGTTAATGATACGTGACAAAAACACGAAAGAAGATCAAATCGTTTTTGGAATTATTCAGGAATCTGGCAAGCCTGGGCAGTAAACAGTAAAATTTGTGGGTTCGCAAAAATATTTATTAATATTTACAATTTAAAAGTACGGATAACAACATTTACAACTTACAATTGCTCAAACACTTTCCTAACAACTGGTCAGTTTCACATTTTATTTCGAAGCGATAACAACGCTAATTTAAATTTCATCGTATTCACAATTTAAAATTTTTCTTATTTAGCATTTTGTAAGTTGCATTAAACCCATGAGTGATTTCAATGTTTTTCGGGTTTTTTTGAGACAACCAATATATGCAAAGGTATGTGGGTATCCAGTTGATGTCTCCAGAATAACTCCACTTACGGTAATCATTAATAAATCGCCTGACCTTCACGTGCCTGGCTCACCCGCACCAAAAATAGAATATGACATTATGACATGACATAGTTTAGTTTCATAGGGGATTTTGAAAGAGAAAGCAGTGTACGTCAACAAACATTAAAACCGACGTACAATCGTTCGCGTTCAGTTGATCCTTTGATCTTTGGTTGAAAACATGTCTTTATTTGATGCAGCAGTCGCACAAATTGTAAAAGATGTCGGAGACAAGAGTGTTCTAGCAGTCAGTGACCGCAATACAGCGGATTATTGCAAACTATTGTCCGTCGTTGAACGAAAACAACATTTTTGGCATTTACCGTGGAAATCAAAGTTTGAATACGTTCCCACTGAATTAACTCTGAGTGACATATTACAGACACCGGTAAGGAAATATAAATTATTATCATATTTCAACATTGTTTTACCGAATGGCGAATACACAAAATGTGTTAGCGAACCAAGGTTTGAACTCGCAAGACTCACGCAGTTATGGCAACTTATATGGGTATAGGAAGTTCAAACAAAGCGCCTAAGGTGCGAGTTTACAACTCGCTACTGCCACCAGCCAGTTCATTCGTTTTAAAACATTGCCTCCTTTACGTATTCCATCAAAGATGATGCTAAAATCGAAACGAAAGCAAAAAATCGTGAGAATTTTGAACATAAAATCAGGTATTAACAGGAATGTCTTCCTCGGGACTTTCCCAGTGTGGTTTGCTAGCAATGACACAGGTAATTGTCACATTTATTTAATAATAGCTACAATGGTTTTACCTGTGCGCTATCATTTCTTTCAATGTCCCCACTTTACCTGTTGTACCGCTAACACAAAACAATTGTCAAACAAGATCAATCTAGATGCTGTCTTGTAATAAATAATAGGCTATGAGCACAGAACATACTTCAAGATTGCAGGGGGCAGACACTAGAATAGTTATAGGGGTATAGTGGTATCACTGGGAGATATGAGTGCCAGTTGTACAGGATGGGTATTGAACATATTTAGAATGTTGTGAAACTGGATAGTTGTGATGGTTGGAACATGTATGGTAGTTATACAAAATCTGCTGGGTAGAACACAAATATACGAATATGCACCCCCAATTAGTGCTCTATTTCTCCCGTGTTGGTAATTCAATGGTAATGGTGGAAGTGTGGACAAGTTTTCTCTGTTAAGTGAAGGTATAACCGTATAAGATTGTTAAAAGCTATTAAATATTTACACTGGTTTTTTAAGCACATCAATATTTATCACATCTCAGGTTGATATCCTGACTTTAAAAGTGAAATTTATTAAATAATTATATGGACCCAAATTGTCAAGATGGAAACAATTCAGTGTGTGAGGAAATTGGAAAAGCTTGTGCAGAGACCCTGGCTGCACTCAATCCTTTTTGTTAACCCATTAACAAACCTGGTTGAATACACCTATCTTAGATTTTAAAAATTCCAGATGTTTTTACACCTCAAGGAGGTCAATTTATACCTTTGGTAAAGGGTTAACCCTTTATATGTACAGGAATTTGGCCACCTTTGGTATTTTACTCTGTCTAATTCCAGACAATTTTACTTGCCAATGGTGAAAATCTGGGCTGATATTAAGGGGTTAAAGCAGGAAAAATCATCAGTTGTTTTAAAAGTAAAATCCCTATAGAAAACTTTGTATATTTTACAGCCAATCTACATTATGAAAGAACTTACAACTACATCAGTTGTTTTTGAAAATTATGTGAGCAGCCCTTCATTTAAAAGAAGTGGAAAAATTGGTGGAAAAGTTGCTGTGGAGTTTAATATTGATGCAAGTGCCAGTAAAACATTGGAAGTTGAGATGAAACTGGGGAATATAACAAAAAAAGAAATACTTTGGGAGAGACTTTACGAAGCATTTAACAAAGTGAAAGCTAAAGAAGATCATCCACTGGTGAAGATCATTAGAAATGATAAGAAAAGAAAATTGTTTGTTATTGGAATGATTATCTGTGCAGGAGAAGAGGAATTCAATCTGAATGAAGAAACGAACGAGTCAGCAGATGGTGAGTTACAATATAAAATATACCATAGTACATACGTACCATCTTATATCATCACACTAACATGCCATTTTAATATTATTTCTTGTTTAAAAAGGTGGTGGAACATTCAAGCCAAGTGTCGCCCTAAATCTGAATGCAAGTGCAAATGAAGATAGTAAACGGCACACTCAATTTGATATCCCATCAGGCACTTGTCTTTGTTACTGTTGTGATGAGATAAAGATTGACAGAAATGGTGTTCTCCATCTTCAACTTGACAAAGATGTCAAATAACATTATTATACAATTAAACTTGAAAAACCTGGATGCCACATGAGAGAGTCAAATATCTGCCTTACTGCACATAGTGCTCTGGTTTGTAGAGAGTGGGCATTGCTGATGTAGTACCAGTTACATTTATTTACCCTGAAAACCCTTTTTGTGTAGGTATAACCCGAGCAGCGATGGCCGGTCACTGCCAGGCTATTTTTAAAGTTGTCATCCGAAATAGGAATTGGAAAACTGATTCAGGTGTTTGCTTTCTTTTAGGGATTAAATTTGTCAAGTTTCACTGTAAAAGTATTTGTAAAATACAGATTGATACAGTAGTTAAAAAAAGAAAAATATACTGTAAAACAAAACTAAGAGAAAACATATAATGTATATATATAAAATGTTGGTAATTATAAATTTTAAGAAACTAAGTAATAAAGTACAATATTTTTTAATAATTAATAAGTACAATATTTTTTAGAATGTTGGACTATCAGAGCTACAATATCCTAAACAGCTTTTTATCAATATTTTAAAGTGTTATCAGAAAGACCTCTTGAAAATGGGTTAGTAAGTTATTTTACAATTTTTCATTTACGTCTTCCATTGTCGAGATATTTCCATTTAAGATGTGCACTGTTTTTACGTCCCACATTCATGCATAATGAGTTGACACAAATCAACTTTGTATGCTAATCATTTTGTGTCAGCTCATTATGCATAAACTGCATGTGGTAAACAAATTAAAATATTTCAACAATGAAAAAGGTAGACAAAAAACTGTAAAATAATTTACACAACCATTTTAAGAGATCTTTCAGGTAACACAATCATAATTTTCATTTCATATACAAAAAAAGGAAAACATTGCAAAAGCTTAAATATTGTTGTTGAATAACTCATTATTAGGCACAATTCCTCATGCTCTATTCTTTTACTTGATCTGCCTAACACAAGACGATTCTAACCCATGCGCATGTGCCAACTGCAAACAATCACCCTGGCTAATGCCAAATGATTTTACTTGCCCAGGGAAACACTGGATGACTGCCCCCCTTCCATAGGCAAAAGGCTTCATCCTTATCACAAATAGCCAACTCATCCAGAAGTCAAAGTCTGTGAGCAGGATAAGGAAAGAGTGTTGGAGACTTATGGATATATAGTAAACAAAATTGAATTTGTTATATTGTCTCCACTGTTACAAAGCACCTGTCAAATCAACTGATTTAACTTTGCAATAAATTAATTCAGTCTGGTTTATCCTCTGAAACTTGGAAATCAAAGTTACCAGCAAAACTATAATATAAAATTGTGCTTAATTATGTGATACAATTTACAAATTTCTTTACACTGTAAAATTTATAATCTTTCAAATTTGAAAAGCTTTTAAACTTCCCAACATGTCAGTTGCTGTCAATTATTTATGGCCCGATGTTACAATCTGTTGGCCTAAAGTTGCTTTGTTTACTCAGAAATTGTTGTTTACAGGGTGTGCTTAGACTGCTTGCATTTCCACTTCTTTTAATTCATCAGGATGTGTGGTATCCAATACATTTTTAAAAGAGTTCACACTCACCTACGAGAAAAAGTTAAATTATATTTAGATTAAAGTATGAGTCACTGATATATGCTAGATATATACATACTGACGGACGCACGCACGCACGCACGCGCGCACACACACACACACACACA
>JAOBAZ010162321.1:0-10645 GCA_026546875.1 Pteroeides caledonicum | reverse complement strand
GGCAGTTTTCAATATCTAGGGTACACTTTTTCTCACCCAGACCGAAGCTATCGGTAAATAACGTGTTTATTTTTTGGCAGTATATACATGTAAATAACAGACAATTTAAACATTGACAGTTTAAAACTGCTCAACACGTTATTCTCTTTGCTATTGTCGCTTACACCGAGATACATTTTCTGGACTACAACATCTAGTTTCGCTTCTGCTATCGTCTTAATTTCTTCCATAGTTACTTTAGATATGAAAAAATGCTTTTTGTGATTTTTTTAGAGCGGGCCGGGTGCATTTCACAGCGGGTCGGATGAGAAAAACCGGTACGCTGTGAAAGGCTGTTCAACCAATCAGATTACTTTATTTGTATCATTAAGAAAATATTGTTATTAAGTTGTTACCTCTTTATTTCAGAATTTAGAACCGACAGATAAAGTGAACAAAGGAGCTCAAGCGACGATGGCACTGACCACGTTTTACACCAGAATAGTTTAATAAGAAATTCTAAGAAATTATACTCACCGTAATCTGTTAACTTTTCCCACTAACTTTAGCATTAATTTTAACCTTAGAACTAGTTGTTACCTCGCTGATTATTTAACAATTATTGAACGAGGTTGAGCATGATATGAAGAATTATTCAGCCGAGGTTTGTGTTATCCACCGAAGCCCCGTCATGCGAAAACCGAGTTCAATAATTGTTTTATTATTTATTGAAACGAGATTAAAATGATTTTAATGCTTTCGCTCTCGACGCACGCCTTGAAATGGCAAATTAGCCCTGCCGCTTGTTACAAAAAATGTTATTTAATTCATACAACCCCAAAAATTAACTTTATTGACATAAAACAGCAACAGCTGTCATTATAATGAATCATTGACTAAAAAGTTCAAACGTTATTTATGTACATGTAGAATCTTAAACTAGTACAGTAAGTGGCGAACTTTTGCCAGAGAAACGTTATATCGCTTCATGTTCGCCAAATAATAACGCAGCAATAATTTTCGCAATAATGACGCGTCATTAAATCTCCATATTGACGCCTCATTAATTCCTCATATTGGCCCGTCATTATTGCAATGAACACCATATTTGGCAGCGCATGCGTCAATATGACGGTTTCTTTGCTTTAGCCAATCAGCGACCACGAATTCGTTTCAATAAATAATAATATTATATATTTACGTCGTGTAGCTCTGTAAATATTTAATTCCAAGAATCGCCTCGTGTTACGTAAATTGTTAAATGGAGACCTTAACCTAACTACAGTTTTACCTCTTCTCCCTGTTCACCATATTCACCCGCGTTTCCCCTATCCCCATCAGCACCCTAAATAAAACCGACAAAATAAAGTTAAAATAAACATATTAAACAAATCAAAAGGGTGTTATGGGAATATTTAAGAACTATTTACCAAAGTCGAGGTGATTATCGGTGAATATTCACCGAGACGAAGGTAAATAATTGTTTTAGCATAACGTTAGTAATTAATGAATGCAAACCACCTGGCTAGTAAATAATGCCTCATATTTACTACACTAGCCAATCAAAATGCCTAAATGGCATTATTTACTAGTAAAATTATACTAAAATTTAATGTTAAAGGGTATTGACAACAAAACATTTTACTCTTCATGAAAGATCAATACAATAGGTAGTTGATTTAATATTTGAAATTAAATTAAATTCCTACAACTTAATTTATAGTTTAATTTAAAATTTAATAGCAGATCATTAGGTAGTAATGAAATTTATAAATTCAATAGAATTGCACAAAGTGTGGAAGTCAGCTAACAAACAAAAAAGCATTTTATTACAAGTATAGAAATGAGGGTAAATATTTCTCACCACTATCCCTCTTTTCTACTGGTGAAAACATAGTTGTTTATTAGTTGGCTTCATGACAAAAGTTTTCACTTTAGTTACATATAATCTTTGCAACTAAAAATAAAATTGCGTACTTACTCGATCACCAGGTAGACCATTTGTACCAGTTCTGCCTTGGTCACCAGCTGCACCCTGTTTGAGGAAAGAAATCACTCGTGGTTTGATGCAGGTTTTGTATCTAGATGCTTTTATTAGTAAATACTGCGCAGAGATGTAAAATATGTTAATCTTCAATGTTAATTCAAGGACACCTTATTCCATGTAAGTCATTCACTGCTAAACACGCTCTTCACTCTACACGGTTTTACTCGTTAACCCTTCCATGTGTTGTTAGCCCTTTGACTTAAGTGGAAACTTCATTTCATTTCATTTCATTTCATTTCATTTCATTTCATTTCATTTTATTTCATTTCATTTCATTTCATTTCATTTCATTTCATTTATACGTTCACCATCATTTTGCTCAAACAGAGATAACAGTTACATGCATGAAATTGTTACAACTGTTATAGCCCAAGTGACCATCAGCTTGTTTAATAACTTACACGAAGAAAAAGGTATTGCAAATTCTTCAATGCCATTCGCCACATTGACCGGAAAAAATTTAAAAAACTATTGGATAAAAAGCGTAAAACACTAAGCTGTAACTCTAGTTTTTGTACAACTTTTGAGTATTCTAGATAATAAAGATTTCAGTGTCATTAAAATTGTTTACAAATAATCGAGTGTGCCCTAGTCTGGCTTATTTCCTGTGATTAGTTTTGACAGAATTTGTTTGGCTTATCTTTATATGCCTAATAAAGCAATTGTTGAATTCAGTTTTCGCATGATATCGAGAATTATCAAGCCTTGGTTTACGTTATCTGCTTCGACCTTGATAATTCTCGATATGATGCTTAACCTCCTCCAATAATTGTCATTATTGGATTGCGCTTGTGTGTTAGTAACTCAATCAAAAAATTTTGGAATACCGATAGTCCAGGTCGTCCCGTGCTCCCCTCTAGGCCTCTTTCACCCATAGCTCCCTGTAACAAAAACAGTTAAAGAATTTACTAATTGAGGAAGAAAACACGAAAGTGGTAATCATAAAAAAAGTTTGATAGCAGGTACAGAGTCGTTGTAATTTACATGTAATCCGTGTAATTTGAAAACTTAATGTGATCCACATGTGGTGACGTTCAATCCTCACGTGAATCACACATGGGCACAGGAATTTCACTCATAATTACACATGTGAAATTGGGACAAATAATGTAAAAATGGTTTTTACCAAGAAACATTCTTTCTTTGAAGCTTCTTTCAAACAGGAATGTTTATACCCACCAAATCACAAGAAATATCTTCTAGCAATAAAAAGGGAAGTTGTTAGGTTCTTACCCTTGATCCTTTCCTTCCTGTGACACCTCTGGCTCCAGCAGCTCCTATATCACCCTGCAAGTGAAGGACCAACACTGTTTTAATTCATACATCTTTTAAAGGGTTACCACAATGAAAAATACATTGTCTCAAATGAAATAATTTTGTATCCACAGAGTAACTTGGTTTATAACGTTTTCTTTCTAAGCTTTGTTTGGAAGTTATTTTAGTTTTTAGCACATGTAAATTTACTCGAATGACGTCTGAACATGTACACGCATGCATAATGAGACCACAGAGTTGTTTCTATATTATTGGTACAGTGTAGTACAAGGACCTGCCTAAAAATCTAAATACTGCGAGTTATACAAAAAAGCAACAGATTTGTGTTGTATTTTTGAACTGATTTATTTCAATAGCGACTAAGTTACTAAGGTTTTTATATCACTTTATTATACCCGTGTGCACATGTTCAGATGTCATCTGGGCAAATTTGCACATGACAAACACTCAAATAAATTGCAAACGGAGACAGGGGAAAAATGTGGTAACCAAAGTTGCTCTGTAGTTTCAATGTTGTTTTATATAAAGCAAATAAAAAAAGAATTTTGCATTGTGATTACCTTTTAATTACATTTCTTATATTTTAGATTAAGTTTTGTCTCTCCGCCGGTTCAAAGACTGTCAAACGCGATGTTCGATGATACGTTCTTAAATTTCGTGAGTTTTCTAATGCACTTTGCAGAATATTGAAAATGCATTAGCGTGGACAGGACCTTGAAACATATTCAACTCAGGAAAATGTGGGAATATACCTTAGATATGCTCGAAATAGACCTTAGATACGGCAAACGAATGCCCTTCGGAAGGTGTATGAAAACATACAGCACACGTTGATTTCTGAAGTTATTTGAATAGGCATAAAATACGTTGGGGACACTATACTTTACACTAGACCTCACCCTGGACTTTGCTGGAACGTAGTAATTAAGTATTTTACCCTGGCTAACGCCAGGGTAAAATACTTAAATATTAACAACCTTAACCCTTTCTGTACCGGCGGGGTCGGGGCACTTAAGTGTTTTACTCTGGCTTAGGCCGGACGAATTTAATCTCCTAATGGAGAGCTCTGGTACCCAAAGGGTTAGGTATGGTGGAAGCTCTTGAACTCCATGCACTGGATTTTACTGGAATTTAGTGAGATTTTTGAGGCGTATAGCTCTTTAAGAAACTTCTGAAATTGTTCAAATAAGCATTAAATATTGGCAACACGGGTACTTATCTGGGTTTATTGAGTTTTATGAGGCGTGTAGTCTCCTACGGTTTTCGCATATAAGAAGTTTGAATGGAATAGTACAACTCGTGGAAATTAAGGATTTAAAATTGTCCACTGACAGCAATTAATGAGCGGAGACACGTGACGCCTTGGGACGTTTATATTTATTGCGGACCTTACTTTTATTTAAAGTATGCTGATATTAGGCGCGCGTGGCAGTCGCATATGTTTATCGCCTAGTACCTTGGATAAGGTAGTAGTCGTCGTGGGAAATGACCAATCAGCTCCCACGACAAACTTGTTAGAAAGTCTACTTCAAAATTCAGCTTCACTTAATTCAAGTCAAATATTAATTAATATCTCGTTAATAAAACTTACGTTTTGTCCTTGATCCCCTGGTTCTCCTGCAGCCCCTGGCTCTCCTGGTGCACCCTGTCAAAGTTACGTTCAAGCGTAAATTAGTGTCGCTAGGAAACGTTTTCAAAAGACAAGAAGAATCAAATTTCTTGGCGTTTTTTAAATTATTAGGTTAAATGGTCTATGATACCTTTTATGAAACCTAGCTTCCTGAAAACGTAAAAATATACACTGACAGTGCTTACCTTGGCACCTTTAAGCCCCAGTAGACCTGGATTTCCAGGAGACCCCTGCAAATGTGTAGAAAATATAACTGAGTGTTAACAAATTTGCTTAGGAAAGATTTGAGAAATAAGAGTATGTGGTGCTTGAATGGCAGCACTACAAACATTGCAACTTTACTTTCTTTAAACTCAAATAATTTTGCTCGCCAACTTTTGGTCATCATTAATACGAAATCTTGTCTATTAACTTTTAATGATCATTTTAGCTTTTTGTGGCAGTAATTTTGTTGAAATTAGGAATTGGCAAAAAATCTGTAAAAAATCTGTAAACAATCACCATCTTGAAGGATTGAAGTGTAAGACCGGAACGCTAGCGGGCGAGATGGATTTTTGTGCCCGTGTATATCCAGGTAGTCCTAATATCACTTCAGTCAAAATGGGTTCACTTTAATCCAGCTTCAATGTTGAAATATTCCAGGAAAGTACAGTATTCCAAGAAAATACTTCAATACAATAGAGAAACCGTACGAAATGTTTGTGTGTTTTTTTCTGCGTTTTTTAGAGTTTCCAGAACAAATTTTTATAAGTTTTTGGTCAATTAGTTAAAAAATGCTTCATTTTGTTGCCATTTGTTTGGCATTTGTGACGCGCATGACCCTGAAAAATCCCCCAACATACAGTACAATGCCATTTCAGATGTGCCCAAAATTAACGTTCAGCTGATTCGCCATCACATCATAGTCACATCAAATATGTCAAGTTATATAAGTGATCGGTTTTTGAAACCAACTCATTTGGTAACTTTTATGTCATGAAGCATATCCAACAAGATGGCGTTATCCGATCATGCGCCGTCAAGCCATGTCAGTGTTGTTTTTTGCTTACATAAAATTGCGAGAAATCACATATAGTGATTTCGATTAATTAAACACCACCTTCCATTACACTGCTATTACTCTATTTTCCAAAAGTGGAAAAAACGCCCCCTGCAATCTGAATAGTGCACAACCAAACGATAATCTGACATATACACCTGCGTATTGAAAGCGATTAAAGTTGGAATTGATCTTGACCAAATTTTGTTTTGGGCGGCAAAATATGGCAGTGGGCGAAAACTAATCAGCACATATTTCTCCCGGAGGAAGTGAATCTTTCTTTAGGCCAACAGATTCTGAGAGCACAAAAATAAAGCTTATTCGAAATCATAAGACTGTAACATAGTTCATGAACAGTGTTTTTGAATAGCAAAAGATGATGGTGTGATCAGCAAACCAGGTGGCGTCTAAACGCGATCTACATCTGCAGTCAGGACGCTTATAAGTTTTACCGTGGACACAACGGAATAACCTAAAGTTAACTAAAAAACAAGTAACGACTTTTTTACCGGTTCTCCCATTGGTGTTGCCGCTCCGGAAGCTCCATTGGGTCCTGAATCACCCTAAAATTTAAATTAATTAAACCGTCATCGACCATGTAGGGAGATAAAAGAGCTTTTCATGATTTGGCGTGCTCAGTCGAATTATTGAGCACGCGAGAAGTTGGGAGAGGACGAGAAAGCGTAAACGTGGCCAACTTTAGTACTTGAGTACTTGCCTGCCTTCTTAAGTGCTCAACTACCTCATTTTAAATTATACAAAATGAACACAAAATAGTTGGAAGAAATTCCTGCGCGTTATTTATCATGCTCATTGACCGCCGACCAATTAAAAACGTCCGTATATAAAATATATATAAAATATATACATTGTAAACGCAAAGTAGAAAGTCCTCAGACGAGTTAAAAGGCAGGTATAACAGCAACTCGTACTCCGAGATGGCTCACCATTTAGATCGAGAATCTTCAGAACTGTTTAAGAATTGGTCGACTGGGAATCGATCGACTGCAGCGGTAAGCAGCAACTTTTTATTTTATTTTATTTCATTTTATTTTATTATTTATCTAGTTTCCCTCATTTTCACTAGGCAGAAGTTCCACGCGTTGTGGCCTTAAAATCTGCATGCCTTCGCGCGATCAATGCGAGCGGCCATTAAATTTCATAATTTTCCATAAAAAATGATGGTTATTTGATGCTCGAGAAAATAATGATCATTTGATGCCCGCTACTATTGCTTTCCCCAGCAACATAACTGAAATATAAATTTAGCTTTTTCATCATTGTTAAATTGGAAATCATTAGAAATCTCTATTTATTTTTTATAAAAATTCTGTGTTTTTACGGCTTATAAGAACACAACAATGTTTCCATAGCAACACTAAATTGCCGCACTGGCTACGCGACTGTTAGTGCGTAATGTGTCGCACCATATTATTAAAATCAACGTGGACCAACCACGACTACATTTAAGTGATTATTACCTGCTCTCCTTTACTCCCTATGGCACCAGCAGGCCCTATCGGACCAGAAATGCCTTGGGGACCACGTGGTCCACGCTGTGCGTCATCCCCAGGTTTGCCAATCTCTCCTGGCACACCACGTGGCCCTTGTTGGCCAGTGGGACCAACTCGACCACGAATTCCAGGTACTCCATTGTTTCCAGATAACCCAGCTGGACCCTATAGTAAATGTAGGAATTACATAGGTCTGGGTAATTCTGGAGGGAAAGCACGGTTAGTAGCGGTTGGCGCGCTACCTTTTATCACTACTTAAACCAGTTTGGCAAGAGTTAGGACTTGGAAGGGTGACCGCTTGAGGATAATACTGTTGGTTAGTAACTAGCAGTTAACCATACTTGTTGGAGGGCACGGTTTGATCAAAATTCAATGGAACTCATCATCTATGCTATTGTCCTGGTTTAATTTGGGGTCCTTTGTCATGACGTGCGTATTGTCTTTTTGCCGAACAATCAATAGGAATAATCAGACCAAATCATTCATCCGTACGATTACACAATAGAAATTTTAAACGTTGTTATCGATCAGTCAACGCAAATTACAATAGACATGTGGCAAGGAAGAACAACATATGTGTATGAACATAACATAACATAAATAGTGAGTTCTATTGTATTTTAATCGAGTTTTCAAGCCACGTATTTTGGTAACACTAGTTTAAACAAATGAGTTAACTATTGCCCAATTATTATTGAAAACCTAGCCAGTATTGTTTTTAACTCTTTTTATAAGGACGCCCAACAATGCTCCATTCTTTAAATTTGTTGTTGATTTATTTTTTTACAAACGTGAATGTTTCGTCCGTAAAAGCACATCCCATTAACAGTAATAAAATTAGCGATTAAACATGATTTAAAAGAAATTAGCGATCAAATTGCCTGGCCTCTGCAAGGTTGGTAAAAGTCTGACGGCAAACTTTCACAAATAATTGAATCTATCGCTAATTCACCTCAATTCATGTTTTTACTTATAATAATCAGACGAGCAACTTACAAAGCAGGCTGCGAGGGAAAAGAAGTAAATCAAACATATTAAAAAATTGAGAATGGCTTCCAAAAGACATGAATGTAAACACCAACTAAATTCCTAACAAATGCTATATTACAAACAGTCGGATATCATTGTTTAGATGAGAAGTTCCCACTTTGTCAAAATTATAGATTCTTCTTAACCTGCTTTTTCTTCTAGTACCTTAGATCAAATTTGTTATCTACAGTTTTTTTTTTGAAATATTATTTTGGCTTATGGTGCCTATGAAACGACTTTTTTCGACAACGAGAAGAGATATGAAGGTACTGTTAATAAATTACTTAATCACTTAGCAAGTTCTTTCAAATAAAATCATGATCAGAATAAGAAAAATTTCGTTCCATAGGCACTCTAAATGCTAGCAGTAAACTTGTCCGCGTTTTCAAAGTTCGTTAGTGTGACAGTTGTTTGTCTAAATTACTATTACTGACAAATACTGTTGTTAATATAAAATAAACGTTGTTAACATTACAAAAATTGATAGAGGACCGTACAGCGGACGAACATTTTCAACCCTAAATTGTTCGTTTGTGTGCAAACTAAATAATAAATAAGTACGTCTGCAGACGTTGTTACTTGCAATTCCGCTGTTCAAAGGTGACACTTGAAATTTTTTATATACAGAAACCAAGATGTAACAAGCAAGCAATTTAAATTTTTGTTTACTTGATTACTGCAAATTTGTTTTAAAAATGTTATTTGTCGATCTAAAATTTTGGGCTACTTTTTTGCATTAGTGGATATTTTTGAACTTACCTTCTCTCCGTCGGGTCCATCAACACCTCTACTACCTTTGCGACCAGTATCTCCTACTCCGCCAGCGACACCAATGATTCCCATTCGCCCAATACTTCCCTGAAACACATATGAGGCATATATTAGTAATACTTAGCCTACTGAGTATTTACTGAGAACGAGCTGATTAACGGTGGGTAATATTTAGGGTGGATATTTCGTGTTGCTTCATAATTAGATAGACTTCCCTCGACGTGCTGCGGGCAGTATCTAGCATACAGCCCTTTTAATATAAATAAATAACAAATGAATAAGAGTCCAGGAAATTTTCGATATAGCGGGGACGAAATTCTGTTTGAAAATTTCTTCAGTCATGACATACGTCATTAAATAAATTTCTCGAAATTGAGACGTATATGCGATAAGGCACTTGACAGATTGTACACAGGAAACAACATGCCTTTTGGGGTTGTTCGTTCGTCTGTTTATAGTTCATTCACAGTTTAGTTATTTAGGTGTGTGAGTTAAACATATAGCGGTAACGGCTAAGATGTTAACGAAATTTCAGAAACATATTACTTACTTTTTGACCTTTCATACCCTCTAGGCCACTGCTACCTGCTTCTCCCTAGGGAAAATAGTGCATGTTTGTATTAAAAAACTGTGTCCTAGACCGGCGGGACAGTTTTTCTCATACCCACCAAAGCTGTTGGTTTATAACGTGTATAAATAACACTTTAAACAAATAGAGAGTATAAAGCAGCTTGACACTTTATTTGGTTGGCCATTGTCGCTTATATCAAGGCTTACATCCTCCTAGTAACTTACATTTATATTCGTCCCTACCATCGTTGTAGTATTCCTCCATAATTATGTCTTGGGGATAAAAAAGAAAGTTTTTGTGCCATTTGTTTACACTTTGCAAAGCGTACCGATCGAAAAATCTAGCCTGTCTTTATATATTCCTCCGCTATTCAGAATAAGCCACTTTATACCATCAAGAAAAATCAACTTTGTTAACCTAATAACTTAATGTGAGCCCGAAACATTTTACTTTGTTGATCATGCTCGTACAGTACAGTATGTTAACAATTAATACGTGTTTGTTCGTCCGAGACACAAAGTAGAGATTATACAGAGGGGAAACACGCGGCAAATTATGTCACACGCTTTTTATGCGCATGCATGAGCCCCTAGCAAGTGCCATGTAAACTTTTTTTCAGAGGGTAGATGGAAATTTCCGAATTTTCGTCATATAAGCAGCGATTTTAAAGTGCCTATCTCATGATTGGGGTTTTTACATATATGTCATATTCAAATGATTTTAAGACGATTTGCAATATAATGTTATAACCAAAAACTTCATCTTAACGCCTAATTTTACCCCTAAAGTT
>JAOBAZ010162210.1:0-10646 GCA_026546875.1 Pteroeides caledonicum | reverse complement strand
AAATATATAACTAAAAATATATAACTTCTCCGTACAAAGAATTCATTTCAGTTGTTGTAAAACCACATAAGATAGAGGAGAAGATGTGGTCAACACGACAAGAAACCACACATAATGTAAAAAACTAGAAAAAAATTCCGTCTAAAAGTCGTTGTTTGCAGGAAAACAACCTTTAGTAATAGTCTTTTGAAATATAGACTCGTCCAAGTGACACGATAGATCATAAGCCGCAAAAGTTTATATTATATCGTTTTGACTTCGAATTTGACCAATCACCAGTCGTACTTTTAAAATTGATCCAAAACTTGAACTGAATAAAAAGAAGTATAAAAGCGTCCTAACATATACAGAGTCTTAAAAAGTTTAGAGAAATAGCCTGCCTTAGTTCGCTTAAAGCCTAAATTTGAAAACCGAGCAATGTCGACAACCTCTAGCAGTAAAACGTTAATAATAGGATTTAACTTACAAATAAAAACGTGTCCTCATTGCCTTCGCAGATTCTTTGATATATATCAAGTAAAACCTGAACAATTCGTTCAATTTCCTCACGGAAATTTATTTCTTCAACGGGATCCATTGATAGCAAAAAGTTTCACGTTGTTGCAAGGAACGTAGCTAGTGTTGTTGCCATTTAAAAAGTTACGACCAATCACAGCCTACTTTCCAAAACGTTGACCAATAACGTGAAAGCCCCCCGCAACATTGGCCAATCACGTTGAATGGAAGCAGTTTCAAATAATATCGTTGGAAACAAGTTTAATTCATTGAATTGCAAACAAAACGTCGTAGAAAGAGCGTTTTATCTTCCTATATTGAACTTCTTCAAGCCAGTTTTTGTTAAAAGATGGAGGCAATCGCACTCGTTGAGCATTTAAAGGAATTAACAGCTAATCCCCAAAACAGAGCAACAATAGTGAAGGTAAAATGTATAGTATATTACACTAAATACACTACAAGCATTACCATAAAAAGTTACTTTCCTTAGAGTTACCTTTATAAGTTAAACTAAACAAAAACTTTATTGATACTGTAGCTATATATTGTATACATGATTATAGTAAAGGCACACAGACTGTAGCCATAGGTTTATCCAAGGTCTACAAAGTGTAATTTATAATAGTCTATAACTGAGGCATAATTTTATAATTCCTTTCTAGGATAAAGGATGTTTGGCTGGACTTGTCTTATTTCTGGATAATAGTGATAATCATGTTATCATCACAGCTCTCCAGGTAATAACATTGACAATAAGGGTGTGTCGCATGTGTACCTCATAATAGATAACATAGGACAGAAGTGAGGCATATCTATTGTACATGTGTGGTAATATAACATAACCATCTTCCAATTTATGTACAAAACTTGTGGCTTAGCTCTCAGCGATGGTCTTGATAGCTCAGTGGCTAGAGCACTGCACTAGAATTGCATGGTCACAGGTTTGAGTTGAGCAGGAAGGCTCTGATAATAAAGTTAAAGAAGTTACAATTAATACACTATGCACCCAAATTGCTGATTTACAATGCATTCAAAGAATAATCCACCAATTTACAATTCTACTGTACCACCAGTAGCCACCCTCTGTAGTACTTTTCCTGTTCTCTGTTTAATATATTCAATATTACTTTACTTAAAGATTTTTAAAAAGTAAAGAATTGAAATGCTGGATAAATTGAGATAAGGATAGAGGTCTAGCTTGCCTGACATGGTGAAACAAAATTGCTTTAGATGACCTGAACATGTGTTGCTAAAGTGTGAAGATTAGTGTGATATATTAAATAAATGGTTAATAAGACTAGACAATTAGGAGTAAGAGGCATACATGTAAGTGAGCAGGGTATGGGAATAAATGGGAACCATTAGGACAAAAGTGGAGGAAACATTGTCTATAATGTGACATGGCTCTGTGCTTCCAGGCCATATTGAACAAAGTTGTTAAGCAACGTTCACATTGTGCCACCCTGGTCATGATCAATCCTAAAAACCATTATTGTAATCTACCAATGGCAAATTATTAGAACAATACAATATTTATAACTTATTATAACTATTTACTGCAGGCACTGAAAAACTTGGTACAACACAAACCAAATCAAACTATCATGAAGAATGAGTTGGGTATGTTGGAAAGCCTAAGAGCAATCATTCACAGGTACAATAGTCCATCTACAATTATCCCCTCACACCTCTTATTTCAGTTAGTTACATGTATGTACCTACAGTATTATCATTTAATCCATAACACGTCTTTGAAATACCAGTAAACAACACTCTCAGTCATTACAGTCTTAGACTGTACATCCATACTGTATACAATGTATAACACCAAAGCCATTTGTTGACTCAAACTACTTAGACCAGGAAAACACTTTGCTATTTCAATTTCAATTGTCTAATGTAGATAACATAATTCCTTACACACAAATGACATGTTAAATGTTCTCACAAACATGCCAATTATAGCTTCTTGAATAACTTTTGTTTTTGTTTGCACTGGACTATTTTATTGCATGATTGTGTGGTTAAATTTTTGTCCATATAATATTTTGTAGAAATGGTGATGTAAAAACAAAGCAGGTTGCAACAGAAGTTTACGATGCTTTGACTCAAGAACAATCCCAAAAGCCAAGCACTGCCAGGTTAATTCAAAGTGTACATACCAGTTAAATTGTATATGTTATACTTTTAACATTCAGCACTACAAGTACCTAAAGTAATACACTGAACCAATACAAAACCCCTCTTGAATTATACAGTATGCTCTTCAAGAGTAATACTGATGGCACACAGAATCTCATAATGAATACCAGTATATGTACCGCACACATACAAATCATGTAGGCCTATATGAGAAACTTATGGAACAAAAATGGCAGAATACAATGACAAAACTACTGGTAGATAGCTGCCATTGTTTATCCAAAAGACAACTAAATTCAAAGAAATTGTTAACAACAGATGACTCAACTCATCCTCGTACCCAGGGTCTTTATCTCCGCTCCCGCTGCTCTCTATGTCGTAGTGTGAGAGTAGCGGGAGCGGAGATATAAGACCCTGGGTACAAGGATGGCCTCAACTCTCTTAGCAAAGGGTGCTGATGTACATTGTTCTAATAATTTAAATTGCAGTACCGGATAACTAACAAATGCAGTCCACATTATTTATTATTCATCAGCATTATTTATTATTCATCAGCATTAAGTTATGCATCAGCATTATAATTATGGTACTGTAATAAGCTCTGCCTAATAGCCATACTGTAAGTTAGAAATCATCTGTCATTACTTTTACAGTAAGTTTGGTTAACAACACTGTAGTACTGACAGTGTGAATATAAAATTATAAAACATATATAATCATATGGTATGAATCATAACCCCTTTTATTTTAATTACAGTACTCGAGTATTGAGAAGTGCAGCTAAAAAATCCAAAACTTATATTATTCAAATCAAAGGTCTAAAAAACCAGGTGGAGTACGGTTTGACACATTTTGTTCCATCTTTCTTCTCTATTTGTTACTTTACATCTTAATTATTTAACTTAATCTAAACATTGTACGACTGCTTTTATTAAATTGTTTTCTTAGATACAAAAGCGTGTTTGTGAAGAGCAGTTGCTTGCAGTGAAAGGTGTGATCAGTTTTACATTTGACATGGTTCGATCGCGATGTATTGTGCGAGCAAAACCAGACACCTTACCTGAAAGTATTTGTTCTGCCATAAATAAAACAAAAGCCCTTAGTGCACAACAAGTCATCAAGAATGAACGAGGAGAAGAGGTATTGTACCTGTATTGTATTATTGGATATAATTATTAACATGAATGCTGAGCAGAATGCAAGTCAGACTAGAAAGGACAGAGATGAAAATGGTTACCGGTAGGTGGCTGTGTGATGTTTCACTGAGAGATAGGGAGCCAAGTGCAGAGTTGAGAGAATGGGAGTTGAATGTGGGTCTGAGGTTGTGAAGTGGAATAGGTTGAAGTGGTTTGGACATGTTGTGTGGAAAGATGATGAGTGGGTGAAGATTATGTCCTATGAAGTAGAGGGTGTTCCAGAGATCGAGGAAGATCACGGACGAGATGGAGTCAGATTGTGGAGAACATGGCCATAAAACAATTGCTGTTTTGTTTTTTTTTTGTAAATTTTATGAAATATTTTGCTTACAGATAGCTTTATGTTATCATGTTTACACAAAAGTCTAAAACTTTCCAATAAATGTGAAAAAAAAACAAGCTTGAAAACTAAAATGTGATTATGGCTGATATTTTGATGTAATGCAGTACAATACAGTAATATCTTGATTCCCAAACAATTTTATTTGCCAGAACAAGAAATGTTGCTACAATTATTACAGTATGAGTGTATTAGTGTGGTGTCATAACAGTAAGTAAGCAACAACTTAAAAGCAACCAAAGCAAAATGATTCAAAATAAAAATCTACAAAATATTACAGTAACCTACAGTACTCTGAAGTTTTAAAATTTCATGCAAATGAACTTTTTGCTGACAGGGTTTTCCTTTGGTGAGTAAAATTATCTGGCAGCACAGCCAGGGTAGAATCTGGTAAGAGGCTGTTTGTAACCATCACCATGATGCATGGTCCATACAACACCTAAATGTATGCACTTTATTTTAATCAGACATTTCGAGAGGCCTGGACCAATTCTTTAAGCAATTTTTTCCATTCTCTTTGTTTAGGTATTTATCTCATTTTCTGGAACCTCACATAATCCTCTTAATAAAAGCCAGAACAAAAGTTCCGTACCCAAACAAGAAACTAATACTGTCCTACCTGATTACCTTCCTGAAGATGATGAGTTAACAACAGCATCAAAATCAGTAAGTACTGTACTAAGTTAGATTTGCAGGTGTAAGATTTTTCTGATGGAGCTAGTTCTCTATTTAACCCAGTACATGTGGGGTGTTTCTTCTTGGGAAAGTAAAGCTGCAAGGAATAAAATGGTCTGGCCAGAGTGTAAAATCTGTTGAGCGGCAAGCACCAGAGCATGTGAGTTAATGTTTAGTGAGAAGTAACATCATCTGGCGTCAGACTCTCAAAATTATTTCAGTTTGTTGCTATATAACCAATACAATCACTGAAGTTATGTGTTGGTAGAGATCTTCACTTGTCACCCTAGTCACTGATTGGAAGTTCTTGGTTTGTACAGTATTTGAGTGCACCTCATGGTGCCAGCCAAAAATGGCCACTCCACAGATTTTTCTCAAACTTAACCAAGAAAAGGTTCATACTTTATTGTATATTATTTTCTAGGTGTTGGCAAAAATTGACAAAGACAACAAAGAAAACCAGGGTTGGTTTGGTTCAGTGGGAAGTTTCATTAGCAAAACATTATATTGGTGAACTAAATATAAAGATTATTTTATAAGAACATCAAATTATTTTGTATTTTTCATGTCTTATTTCTGTACAGTAATACATGCTTGTAGGCAGATTGTCTCAAATATTATAGTTTTATCTATACATAATAATCCTTTAGTTTTAACTATTGTACATATACTGTACAAAGTGTTTCTCAAAGTCATTTAATTTTGTTGTCATTAAGGTTTATCATGTTTAAATTAAAACCATACTCAATCAAAATATAATGTGAAAAATTGAAAAATATCAAACATTTTAGAATGAGTTGTGTTTTGAGGTTAAATTAATCACTACACACAATTTTCTGGTCAATCATATTAAAACAACATTTAGTTACACCCAAACATTGAATGGTTTCTTTATTACGAAGAAAATATACCAGTAATAGTTTGTCCACAGAAAATATACAAAAATATACAACAAACTTTATGCAATCTATTATGTTTCAGACCATATTACCAAAATCGACTATGCTTAAGCTTGTCAAATTTTGTGTTGAATGGCTGTAGTTTATAATATTTTGGTCATATGTTCCGGTATTACACAGTAATAAAAAATATTAAAAATACCCAATTGACTAATGTTATACCTGTATATGATGATATCTACTGAAAAACCAATACCACGACATGACAATTTCAAAAAATATAAAACAAAACATAATCTGACCCAAAATATAGGTTGAAACAAAATATGAATGAGTTTGTGATATATTGATTTTTATTGCAAAAAAGTTAATCTGATAATGATTTTGCAATAAAATATAAAAATATCAACTCCCTCCTGTCTTGTTTTAACCTATATTTTGGGTTTCAAGATGTTAATCTTCAGATTATGTTCTCGTTTGTGTATCTACTGAATCCCAGGGCCATTTCTGATTTCAGAATCCTGTTCAAATAAAAGTTGGTCTATTAATTATACTGAACTGTTATTGCTTGCTACTGTGCTAAAATGTCTTATTAATCTCCTGACTCCAAACCCTGCAATAATAATAATTATAAGTAGCTAAAATAAAAATGCCAAACGGCAGCCCATATAATTTTGAATAAAATTTATTATAACGTGTATTTGTAATCAATAAATTGTAGACTTACCTCAGAATCATCATATCATGCTGTGCATCAATTGAAATCTTGTAACCTTTGAAGTTTTACATCCAATAATAAACACACATTGTTCACCATGTTAGTTCAACTACTCCAAATAGTAAAGCAGGATATTCTATAACCATTTATCGGCAAAATTAAGCCCAGAAATTTCGGAAAAGACCATTTCATTCACCTATTGAATGAATTGAATCACATTGAAGATCAAGTAATCATTCGTTTCGCGGGCTTTTTCGCACAACTTAAACGCCATCAATCGTAAGGACTTTTAATATCTTCGTAACAATATTCTGTAAAATTTGGAAAAAACAAACCTTTAGGCGATACATATACTTATTAACTTCTGTTATTCAATGTTATTTATTTAAATGCTCAAGTTCAGAAGAAAAATTACTAAAATAAGAAATAGAAGCCAACGAAACGACGTCTTCCGATACATAACATCTACCCTTGGGAGATGACATTCACAGAAACTCGACAAAGAATACATGTTGTTCTGATATTGTAAATAGATATAGAAAAAGCTTTGGAACGCATTAAAATCGTGTAAAATTAGATACAACTTCCATCTGACTGGTCGATCTGTCTATGTTATAATTGTTTAAGTTTTCTTGAAGAGATTGGCAGGCTTTTATAAGGTACGTTTATACTGGAATTATACTAGTCTAGCATATAAATATAAACAAAAAAGTTATCATGAACATAGTTCGGAATATCATGCGAGTAGGAATTTATCTTTTCTTGATGGCATGATTTCTGTCTGATCCTTTCGTTCAAGTCGTAAAACTTGACGTGTGCAGCGTAAAGTTAATACGGCTTATCGCAAAGTCCTCCTACCTTCGTATTAATGCCAGAGAAATACCTGGGAAAGGGCTAGAACAAACCATTATTCATTAATTATTTGCTTGGACAAACATCAGAAGTTTGTCTTTAATTTGTCCACCTGCACTTTATTTGGATGCGATGTGAATGTCAGTGACATTCAGATTTGCATGCTTGATTGCAGCTGGATGGACCATGAACCTGGCATGGCATTTTTGCAACAAATCCTGGTCAAAAATTACATACTCTACACATTTAAACAGTAGAGAGAAAGGTCATATCATGGCTACCTCAAAATTAACTTCTATATTACTAAAACCACCAGTATAATTAAGAACTCGATTTATCTTACCCAGGTACCATCCATGCAAAATGCTTGGTGTGTCTGTACTAAACAGCTATGTAACAAATGTTACTATAGCAATGTGCCTCAAGAGATTTGTAAAAGTACCTCTGGGTTCAATCTTGGTATTTTCATAGAGCTTCCTGCAACATGCATGCAACCACTGGGTCAATGTCATGCCATATTGCTTACTGTATAATACAGTATTAACTACCTGTACTTATTAACCAAATGCCAGGTCTGTAGAACAAAAAATATTTTGCTAGGGATCTCAGACTGGGCCTGAAGGATGAGATTTGTACTATCAAAAGATGTAAAGCACAATATTTTACCTACAGACCGAGCTAGTGAGGTCAATAAGGAGTTTATTACAGTATGTCTCCACTAGAACAAGGAATAATTTTATTAAAACATGCATTGTTTTTGTATGGGTTTGTGCATCGGGTCCAAATGGGAAAGTACAGATATGCATGTTACCCAATCAACATTCAAATATGCCAGTTTGGACTATATAATAAGACATATAATAAACCAATTGTATTTGTCTTTGTTTATAGAAAACTTTGTTTATTCCCATAGACAAAGATTGCCAAATGTAATCTTACAGTATATAAAGTAGAGGAAATTCTAATGGAAAGCTAAACTCATGATGATTCCCTCACAACAAATAAAAATCAAAACCTCAAACTTTTACAACAAAGAGCAACTACAACCACCTCGACTTTTCCAAAGAAGATTAATCTCAAGAGAAATGCCAGCAAAAGAAGTAGAAGAAACTGTGAAACCAAACCAAGGACACCAAGTGAAAACCAAAACAAAAAGTCTGCCATCTACAGAAGTTTCACATTGTGTAAAGGAACATGGCACCAATGTCACTAAGGAAAAAAACAATATTTCGTTCAGTGGAAAAGAAGATGGTTCTCCTGAAAAATGTGTTGAAAATGAATTGGCAAATGTTTCTCACACAAATAAGCGTAGTTCTGTTCTAGAGAATAACAGTGAAGAACATCCACATAAGAAACAGAAACTGGACGTGAATACAGACAAAACTATCAGCTGTACTGACAATATAATCAGAATTAGTAATGGCATTTATGAATCTGCTACAACAATCCAACTTGAAGGAAACCAAAGCTCATTAGACACAAAAAATTCCCATAAAGAAGACAGAACTTCACCCTATAAAGCAGAGGAAAGTAAGGCAAAACCACTGCTTAGTGCAACTAAAAATGAAGCCAAGCCAACCAAACAACAAAATTTAAGAACTTTATTTAAAACCATAGAAAAAACACAAGGAATAACTGATATAGAAACACAAGAGTGTTGTGATGAAAGATTTAGGATTTTAAATGAATCATCTGAAAGTAGAACTTGTAGTCCAAGTCCTGTGTTATTTAGTTCAAATAGCAGTTCATCTGGTCTGGGCAGCTCGCCAAATTCAATAATGTCCTTGCCAAGTCAAGAACAGAGCAGTATTACAAAATACTTTTCACTTAAAGCAGAGTCATTATTAAACTCTCCTCATGGTAGAAATGGTATATCTCCAAAGAGAAAAAATGGGAAGCTAAATTTGGGAAATAGGTAGGTTTGATTAGATATCAAGTTCTAATATTTCTAGCAAGATGATTATATCCCATACTAGAGTAATCCATGAATAACTGGTTTTCTCCTGACAAGTAAAATTCTTCTCGCATTAGCTACTGTTAACACCTGTAAAGTAAAATCAGTTAAGTTAGCCACTGAGTTGCTGCCAGCATCGCTGTCAAGTGGCTACCTAACACCAGACAATTTTTACTCACCCATGGCAAATCCCTGATGGCAATAGATTAATACTGTAATGAATTTTTTGTATCAGAATAGTGGTATAAAAATAAAACAGCCCTCCTCATTTATGAAAATAATATTTAAGCCCATGACCCACTCCTTTATACCAAAGCTTTCCTCACACTTCACATGTGATATTCTCTTGCCCATGCCTGCTAAACTGTACTTCTTTCATAAATGCTTTTAGTAAAGAAACATCCCGTTCACCCACAACTAATAAAAAGGCTCAAATGTATTTGGTAAGTTTTATAAATATTTTTTATTTATTTAAAGTGCTCAGGACATACAAATAAACAACCTTCAATGTTTGCCAGTGGTTTTATTCTTATTGAAATTTGCCATTTTAACTCCTTGCTCATTTTAGTTTCTTTTCAAAAAGCCTTTGGACTTTGCACTTTTCTGCAATATACCCATATAATATCACAACTTAGCTGTATGAAGGCTTTTAAATTGACATGCCTCTTAAAGCAGCACCACTTACTTATTTGCTGATTTAGGACCTGGGTCAAAAAGATTTTGGTCATGTGACCTGTCCAACATGCAACATGGTTTATACTCGAGCCCAGCCAGAAGACGAGGCTGATCATTTCAAATTTCATCAGAAGTTTGTAACTTGTCTACGGTTCAAGGTAAAAAAATGCAGGATTTTCACTATGAAAGGAAAGCTGGGGTGTGTAAAATATTTCTGTTCTTCTTTGGGAAAAGTCTTTGTTTTATTTCATTACACCTTCCCCACAGTGAAACTTACCAAACGTTTTGGCTTGACATCAGACCATTTTTCAACACAAATAATACTCTCATCAGCTTTGTCAGGCATTGTAATATATTACAATGCCTGACAGGTTATTAGAGGTTGACACTATGAATGTTTACACTCTTTCAGGGATGGAAAACAGAGTGTGTTCTTGAACATTATGATGATGGCAGAGCTATTGTTGTTTTACCAAATGATCATGTCACCCACCTCAAAAAGGTAGCATAACTGTATTGAACAAAGTTTAAAATATGATATGAACAATTACCAAGTCTGAAGTTTGTGTGCAATTTTTCTGGTACATGCGAAAAAGTCTCACAAGTCGCAACATGATGTATTTGCAAGCCCTGTTCCAACTTGTTTGACAGTCGCCAACAGACTGTTATCATGTTGTTACCAAGCTGTTCATTCTACAGC
>JAOBAZ010162209.1:0-18301 GCA_026546875.1 Pteroeides caledonicum | reverse complement strand
ATGCTCTGGCCAATAAGCACGCTGAACTGACTAGTCTCAGCTAGTGAATTGCATATTTTTGCATAAGAAATGCAGGGACACGTTGTACCACTGGTACAACGTGTGGCCTTTCTGTATAAATCTTTAAGGCGGATTTCCATTCAGTGCAAAACGTCGCGCGATTGATTTTTTGCGATCGCTTTCTTTTGAAATGTGTCTTCTCACCAAATCTAATGAAATGCGTTCCACTTGACAGCTTGTAATTCAAAAGAAAATGATCGCCAAAAGTCGATCGCGCGACATTTTGCACTGAATGGAAATCCGCCTTTAAGCTTGGTTCACACTAGTCGTCAGAATCGGCATTTCCATTGTCGGTTATCATTGATGTACATAATACATTGTTTGTCGCAGAAGAATACAATGGATCGCCGATGAATTGCGACCAGGTGTGAACCAGGTCACAGAATAGATAATCAATGACCAGACCTTATTTTAAGCACAGGGACTGGAAATGACTTATTACAATCATACCATTGGTTTCAAATACCAAGCTAACCCAAAGATCTCTTCAGTAATATATCGAGCTCACTGTACACCACATGGTGATACCTATTAAATTATAATAAACTCGAGCTCTCGGCGTATTCAAAATTGACCAATATATACGACCAACACAATGTACTTAGTATCCTCCATTTCATAGTATAACTTAATTTCATTATACCACTAGTCAGATCAATCTGCTGTCTTAGACTAGGAAATACTTAATACATGGTTTGCGTGTCTAGATGATCTGACCTAAACACGGAATTTTTTAGTTTAAAACTATTACGTTGGCTTCGCTTGAACTGTTACTTCGCAGTCAAAAAAGCTTTTAGTTTTAGCATCTGCAAATGTGTGATATGGCTTTGAAACTTTTTTCCTTTTCGTTAAAGAATTATTTTTATTTGCAAATGTCAGCTGTGGAATTGATGTGTTTATTGACAATCCCACCTTGGCGGAGAATGCATAGGAAAATCGTTTCTGTAATGTAATTTCCCTGCAGGAGATAAGGAAAAAGCCTCGGAAAAAGCTGTAGGCTGTGTGTAATGTAGTTATAGTGCATGGTTTCAATTAGACCTCGCAAACATAACTACTTTGTATCACTATCTGTGCAGGGAGTTCTGGAAGTATCGGTGAACATTGAGAGTTGAAATCATTCTCCTGGGTATTTTGTAGTGGATACAATAGTGTTCCGTTTGACGATGAGTTGGATTTATTTTCTAACTGCATTGGTTAGTAATTGAACTCCCGGATCAATTAATACTATCCCGGTGGTCTTTTATTTTTCGCTCATTGTTTTCTCAAGCATCCTATTCAGTTATTTTCTATTCCCAGTAGCACATTTCTTTCACTTTCTTTGACTCTAACATCTATAGTAATGAATTTAACGTCGGCCACAAATATTAATTTTCACGCAGTTGTCCGCTGCGTATGAGCAGTTTGGCTTTTGTATTAAACGTTTGTGTATTCATATGAACCTGTTTAAAAACTATCTCGTTAACTCTTTCCAGGACGCGATCGACTTTTATTATTTTATGCAGGCCAACGCCAGACTGAACAGCAGGTGAACCCACGGTGCAGAAAGGGTTAATATGAATTTAAATATATTAATAAAAATCTTGAATTTGAATAAATAAACGTATGTGGTTTTGGTTTACGTCGTCCGTATCATCAAAACGTTTACACATTTGGCAGTTCACCATAATTTTGCTGTTTGGTTTTCTTAATAGAACTATATGTATTCAGGTATTAAGAACGAAAACTTTTTATTAAGAATGACAACTTTTTGTCAAAAGAATATTTCATGAGTGTGTTGTCAGAAAACTTTCAATTTTATTACAGAAATATTCTCAGAAAAAATCATGAAGGAGTAAAATTTCTCATAATTTTAAAACACTGTTTTAACTACAAACCTTCTCAATCTCGTTTTTTCGTGCTGGATGAAACAATGTTAGAAAATTATGATTGAACCATTTTGTCTTTCAATGGCACCAGTGAGAAGCTGACAAGTTACACTAGCTCAAAGTAATTGGATAAATAGTTGATCAGTACGCCATTGTGTGATAACTGGGTTGTCTTAACTTGGTTTTCGCAAATAACGAAAGTGATCAAAGTATACATGTGTACACGACTGTTGATTTACCAGTAAAGTGTAGGTGACCTAATAATATTATATTAACTATTTTGTTGTTGTTGTTACTATATATTAGCAGGTATTATTTCTTTGTTTATGTTTTGATATTATTAATTCTTACATGAGGTCAAACTAAAATTAACCTCGTTTTCCTAATAAACGTCGGGAACGAACGTTGGAGGCAAGGTGTTAGATGAAGTGTAAAGTCAGACACTTTGTCTCAATGACGTTTACATTTGATATTATCACTGTGTGAAAGTTGAGCTGGTCTGTTTATCAACAGTCGTACAACGAGGAAATTATCAAGAAGCAGGAGTTTTGTTAAATTTCCAACTGGATATACATTTAATCTTTAATGGAATAGGATAAAATGGCCAGCCATCTGTCGCGCACGGTATATATCTGAAGCTTTGTTATGATTTTAACTGTATAGCAACGTTGTTATTGACTGACAAAATAATATTTTATGGCTATGTTGTGTGGTTTTAGTAATAGATGGTTTCAACAACATCATTGTTGAGATGAGTATTAGAAATTAGATGGTAAAAGTCTAGTTTGTGCTTGATAGTCTGGTTGAAAATAAAGTATTCTCAAGGTAAAATAACTTTAAGGATCAAGTGACTGAACAGTGACGGACAGTTGACAATGTGGGTGAAATATTTATAAAACATTATTACTTTATTAATGAGTATTGAGTAAACGCGATATATTATAAAGTATTGTGATGTCTTTCATGATGGTTTTAATAGCGGGAAATCGATTAATTCAATTTCCGATAGGAAAAGATAATTTTCTCAAAAGCTTTCCCCAACCGCATGGTTTCCGCAGCTGTTATTTGTCGTGTTTTGGTCTCGGGATATCTCTCTCCGCTGAACTCGAGTTAAAACAATGCCATAACATGCCTTACATTTATTTTTGAGGTTTGATGTGTCGCGCTTGTTTATTATGTTGCGACATTTACCCCAACAGGTTTTAAGTATGGCAAAGCCGTTGGGATGACGCTTATTTGAAATTAGCAATGTCAGCAAATTTCGCCAAAAGTAACCTCGTAGCGGTGTTTGGATAAGTGATATTAAAAATATTTTTCATAATTCCTATACTTGAAAAAACTGTTGATTTTTTGGTTGAAAATTGCCACAATTTTTACGCTAAAAATTTTTCGAAGGAATTGTGTAGATTTTTTAAAGATTTTTTGCTCTGTCTGATTTAAAATCCATCCCAATTGTACCACTATTTAGTAGAAAATATTTAAAATTGACAGGCGTTTTAAATGGACTGTAAATGGCACCGTACTTCCCGGGGGGATTGGGGAGGTTTTTGGGGAAATACAACTTGCTCGTATTCGTCAGGTGAGCACGAGAATTCGTTATTTTATTTTGTATTTCATCTAATGCTTACACGTCCTAATGCAACTTGTTTGATATCTTCACGCTCTTCCCAAGATATGTTGTACTTGCTCTAGGTTCAGCTGACCACGTCAATTTATTAACTTGATAGACGTTATCTTTTAAGCTGATCTTTCTCACGCATCATATACTGTATGAACATGTCCGATAAAGTTACTTGTTTGTTTTCTTTATTTTGATAATGATTTTATCAGTTGTCCTTTCACAAACTATTGAATTTACTCTCATAAACATCAAAGTCAGTTTCGGTTATCAAGGGAGAACCTTCTGGAAAGAGAACAGGCAAAGCACGGTCGTATGTTACCGAAACATGGTTCCTCTAATGAACTGGTCGCTAATTAAAATGCTTACAAGCTTTTATCCTTTGTGATCCCGTGATTGCAAAAGAATGAAAGGACAATTCCTAGTCACTGGAGGTTGATCGTTCTTTCTAATTAAGACTACACTGAGACGACATTTTTATTGGTTTATATAGCTGCCTACTTATTGGGTGAGGGTGTGGTTGTCGCCTTGAACTATCTACTATCACATACCTGACCTGGTTTTAATCAAAAATTAAAATAACGCGGCGAGGAGTCTCTAAAGTTGGTTAAATTTATTGTAACTTCACCGTGAAGCTATGAAAATATTTTTTTCGAAAACTATTTAAAGTCAAATAAAACCTTTCCATTATTTAATCTTCTGTTAATTATCTGTGCCAAGTCGTATAAAGTATTTCACTTAGTGCTGATGAAAAATGTTTTCCTGTCATTACATCACTGAGATATCGCCCAAGAAATGCAATGTGCTGTCTTACACCTGTACAATATTTTTTTATTTCAAGAATTCTGTGTAAGTGAAAATATTTTAAAAAAGTGTTCGAACAAAAATTTTAAAGGCGATTAGTGTACGACCATGTAGTTGAGCCAAATCATTCATTGTTCATTCTTTGAACGGCCGACTATAGTGACGACAGAGGAGATCACTGACCTTTTAAAATATTTAAGGACGTTAAGTCTACTGCTCAAACTTTTGTCTTGTTAACTTCTGATCCTTATAGAGCCGCTCCTATACTTGGTTGATGATATACAATTATTATATGAAAAAACCTTTCCATAAAACGACAACTTTAAATGCTCAGCTTTTGAGTTTTGAAAGAGTGCAACTAAAACTGAAAGAGCAATACATATACAATACAATATTTATAATTTGTGTAATATATTCACAGTTTATTTATTATTCACTTATATTTGAAAAACCTCACAATCTTACCCAATCATAAACGACAATCCTATAGCTTTTGTTATCTATAATTTATTTATTATTTATAATTTATTTATATTGTATGTGAAGTTTACTTATATTTAAAAAGTGTTACAGTTTTGGCCCTTCATAAACGGAGAACTTTTAACTTAGTATTCTTAATTTGTTATTATTAGGAAATGCGTCCAAACAGTATTCATATAGCATATATTCTTGGTAGAAAGGATTCCTATCTTATGATGTTTAGTGCAAACAAATTGAAGGAACAATTGAAGTTTCAGGTAAAATCAAAAATTATTTTTTTCTTTATGTTTCTTAATTCTTTTCAAAACGATGCTATCTCTGAATGACGTCATAACGTTGTGAGTGACGTCACAACGAAACAAGAGGGCATTGTTAGAACATCTTGTCATACCTCTAGTCATTTTATGCCATACATTCGGTAATAAATGACAACGTGCTTGAAGAACAACACTGTTGTCAGTCTCACGATGTAACTTGCTGTTGCGATGACATTACGATGACGTACCGTTCATAGGTTAAAATTTTCAGCAAACAAATTTAAAAATCATTAAAGAAAACGTACATTATTTAAGTAATACCAAATTTGGCTTCCATTTTTTGATACTCTTATCGAAAAATCTCTCAATTCATGCTTTCCTCTTCTTTTGACGAGTAAAATAGTGTAGCGTTAATATCAAAATATCCACAGTGTGTCAGGATGAATTGAATAGAAAATATAAAATTACCGGAACTCTAGAGATGACGCTGTGCGTTTTAGATTTCTGGATTGTTCGATAAGTTGGGAGATAAGATTACATTTCATTATTACATTTCAATACGTTGATCACGTTATTACTTTGTTTCATTATTACATTTCATGCAATGTTATACTTGAACCTATAATTTTTATTTTTTAACAGTTTAAATTATTATCGTCCATTGATGACTTGGTCAACACTATTAATCTTGATCAAATCCCGACCACATTTGGTGGAACATTCGACTACGACCATGACGCCTGGCTTCAGTTTAGATTGGTAAATTAACATTTCATTTACAAATATTTCTCATCTTGATTTCCATGACAAAGTGACACTGGTACGTTCAACGCAATCGAAGGGAAACCATTCATTTAGTAGCCCTAGGCGCTGACGTATCACTGTTGTCGATTTTATAGAAACCTTTATGGGCTTTTATTAAGTTTTGTTTATATTCTGAATACTGAATCAATATGTTTATAGACATTGTTTCAAAATAGAGGAGAATATATAGGGTATAATATATATTCGTTATCAGTGGCGACTGCGTGATTTTCATACAACAATTATCATGGGTGATAATGACATTGTTATGATGCTTAGTGCAGTATTATTCTGGGCTATATTGTAGAATAGTAATCTATATGTGCGATCTCTTCTTAGTGGTGACTACTTTATTTTCATACAACAGTCAAGATATGATAGATGCCAACGAACCTGATTAAAAATATCACCTCAGTCGTATGTGGGAAGAGTGCTTCCGGTTTGACTCTACAAAACATCGCAGGTTTTCTCTAAGTACTCCAGTTTCCTCCTGTAGTAACACTGGACCATTGAGGGATGGCCCTCACTGAGCCTCTAGGAAGAACAGTGTAGTTAAACTGATCGAGCATAATTATAATTAAATGAAAAGTTTTATCGATGTAGCATACACTACTACATGTACATCAAATATTTCTATCATTAATTTGTCGTGGTATTAGCGTATTTATATTATACTTTAAGTTAAACTGCAATGTCAAACTCATTTTTCCAATGCAGCATTTGTAATAAGCACTAAAAACGTACAGAAGTTCTTTTCATAACTAATGGCCCTGGCTTTTCTTTTACGTTTTTTGCCTTAACTAAAGTATATTAAAACTATTTATAGTACAGGACAACTGGCGCGTTTGCCAAGTGAGAACCCCCCCCATTTCCTGGCCGTTTTGCCAAGTGAAAAGCTCCCCTTTCCTGGCCCACCCTCGGGCTACGCCTCTGCATTCACAAGACGCTTGTGCTATTTATATATTTGAGCAGAGTAAACTAAGGTAACGTCAGTGCAAATATGTTAACGTCAAAATGTTTTCTAAATCAAACAAGAGATCCTAAAAATAGAAGCACGCAAAACGAAAGTTTACAAATGGAAATCTACAAGTGGTTTTTGTACTCCTCAGTTTGCCCGACGCAGGGATTGATTTTGGATTCTTTCAGTTATGAGTAAAAGCAGAAGCTATGTGTAATGTCTTACTTGTGTCTTCATCAAGTTTTCATGTTTAACTAGTGCTGCCAAGATAAAGCCAACGTTTCTACTTATATACTTAATTTTCGTAACGAAACATTCAACATGACATGTCCCACTATAAAAGGACCCGACATTTCTGAGTTTCTGAGTGTTGGCCGGTGTCCAACGCTAAAAAGCAAAATGGCGTCGTAAATTACGCGAGACATCCAATTTAAATAAAGTTTTAATGCGATACGTTGTTTTGAGGGTTTTTTTAATCAAAATTTACACAAAATTCAAAAGCGAATTTTTATTCTGTGGTAAACATTTTTAAGTTTGCAAAGTTTTGACCTGCATTGCGTTATGTTGTCTGAAAGAATGTAAAAAAAAGTAAAAAAAAACACTGATGATTTGTACTCGACGACGTCTGATGATAATCTGTCGTGAGTTTGGGGAACATTTTGTAGTTGTAGGCCATAACGTTAGGATAAGCTTTATATAGGTAATCTTTGTTACAATTTGGACCTATTGTACATAAATAAATGAAATATCACTAAATAAGTATATAAAAAGATAATTTTGATTTCGTTTTAGAAACAAGAGCCATTTTTGGCAGGTTGTCGAAGTGCAACAAAACTAGCATTGGCGGCCGTGGAAGAGCTTGGTATTGGACAACGTGCGTCAACAGTAGAAGAGTGTCAAATGCTTCTTGACGAACACCAGAAGAAATCTGCAGCTGTATTTTCAGATAGTCGACTATCAGCTTTACAACTGGAAGGTGAACAACTTCTCGCCAATCTCAAACAAAGTGATCTTACGACGAAGACACCAGATTGGAAAGACACTATGGAAATTGTGTCGAAAATTTATTATAAAATGAACCAAGTATTTTCGAGGTTGGATGTTCTTTGTCGCAAGAGAAAGAGAGAACTTGAGGACTGTTTGCAGTTGTTGTGCTTTCATGAGGAGTACGCTAAGGTAAATCATGTATAAACTATATGAAAGAGGGTGTAGAAAATGTTTAGTTTTTGTGGGAGAGTAGGTCTCAAGTGATCTTGGAAAATGGGAAGAGGGTGCGACGAAAGAGTGTATTAAAGCCATACTACTTTTGTTTTAGGTACTTGCTTGGATTGAGAATGATGGTTCATCCTATGTTGATAGTCGTTTTGAACTTGCCGAGTCTTGCAGTCACGCCATGAGTCAACATAACAGTTTGGAGAAGTTTATCAATCTTGCCAAGGTAAAATGAAAGAATAAACTATTATTCTGATACAGATTTGTACGGGTACACAGATACCAGTCGCGTTTTTATCATTTTTGTTGACTGATGTTTACGATATTGTGAAACCTTGCATTGAACGTTATGTTTATACAATTTGTAAGAAGGTTAAAAATATTTACAAGGACCTTTTAGAAATTAACTTTCTCAATTTTTGAGATATTTCTAACACCAAAGCTTTCCTTCGCCATCTTGCTTTATAATTAAATGAAGTCACAACCTGGGTCATAAAACGTGTGAATAATAAGACATGAAAAGCTTTTATAGTTTCTATACCATAGTTTGTTTATGGTTCAATTACAAATAGGCAAAATCAAAATGTTAAATTTAACACGTAAAAATGTAATTTAGGTTGGGTGTGACGTCATGCTTTCTCGACGATCGATATATTAATGTCTAAAATGACGAAACATAATAATAGTTTCATTAAAAGTATAAGTGATTTTTTTAACTAAGCGGAACAATACAGTCAGTAAAAAGTCTATTAAATTACCGACATTTTTTTGAAGTATTGCATAGATCAAATGAATATTTTTAACAAGTGTTCTTTATTTTAGCCAAATATTATGCAAGCCCATGATTTATTGGAAGATGGTAGCGATCTTGCTCAGTCTGGTTGTGATGAAGGAATTGGTATTAAAGAAATGTGTAAAGTATTGAAGTCTAAACTGGACACGTTTACTAACAAATTAGAAGCAAGACGATTAGTTCTAGTTGCCTGTATTGAGTTTCATCAGCTTGTTAGACAGGTATTTAATTGAAATTGTTTTGAAATATTGATTATCATAATAACAAACTAGTTTCAAATACGTTACTATCATCGTGAGTTCTTTTAGGAGGGGAAAAGCATCATGCAAGGGTTTGGCTCACGAGAATTTTAAATAAATTTATATATTTATACTTTTTATTAATGTTTCGCAGACTTGTACTTTCTTGTACGTTTTAGTTTTGTGCTTCTGTGTTTTGTTTTTACAACCTGGTATACCTTCTTGGCTACTCAATCTTTTCAGCAGCTATAGTTTTACATTTACAAGCGGAAATAAGTGCGAATAAAATTGTAGTACACTGCTAAAAATATGGCCTTTGATATCTTTTTAAAAAGTGGCGTTCGGATTTGCAGTATAGATTATTTTAGATAGACAAAGTTCATACAATTTGTGAGGTTGCACCAAAACCAAATAAATTTTACGAGACAAGAGTAAAACTGGTAAGTTTTGTCGATGGAAGACTCCATTTTTAACCATTTATTCCAGCTAACCATCTTGAAATGATTTTGATACCGCGAATTTGAACGCACGAGAAAGTAACTTTGTTTCAAAACTAATAATATTTTGTTTAATTAATATTTTGTTTCAAAACGTTTTAGTGTTCTAATTGGAGTATCCATGCCCTCAAGTATATGGCTTTAATGAATATGGAAGCTTCCAACACCGCTCATGGTGTTGCTTCGCTTAAAGACAACATGGAAAATTTCCTTCAAGAGTTTCCAATGTGGCCTGATGAAAAACTTAACAAGATGTCCGAGTTAGCAATTAAGTTAAATAACGAAGAACTGCAAAGTCAGTCGGAAAAATGTCTCTCTGAATACCGCGAAGTAGAAGACATGTTTTTAAGACGGCAAGAAACCTTGCAAAGAGCTGCTGTTCGAGTTCAGGTCTGTCCCGCAATAGTTTTAGTAGCTTAGCTACCTTGATTATTTAGTGCTGCTAATATTTCGTTAAAACAATGTATTTGTAAATAAATAAATAATAATAATGGTTTGAAATCTGCATATAGCAGGACCAACCTTTCGGGCTAGCTTCGACATTGCTTAGAGTTCATTCCCAAATATTATTTTTGCGCCAAACATTTTTTCTGATGATTCACATATCAGAATTGGTCATCTAGGCCCATGAACCGCCCTCGGAGGCTGTCCAGACTGTCTGTGGTTGGACAGAAAATGAAAATTTTGTGGTAATTCAGCAATTAAGCATGAAACAAATTTAAGACTTTTTCCAAAGGGACTTACAAGCGTTTACCGCGCTGCCTGAAGCAAGCCAAAGCAGTCCAGATCATCCTAAGTCCATTTTACATTCGCTTATTTGTAGATTCCAGGTACGGTGACGAATGGGGTTAGTGAGGGATCATCATCGACGTCAACTTCTAATTCCACATCTGGGATCCAAGAGGATGACGCAGAGCTTGAGAGTGATGATGATGAAAGTGAGAAACTGGACCTGAGTCATGATGATACATCACTTCCGTCGAGCAAAACAACTGCGAGACTGGAAACAGATGAACAACAAAACTTATTTTATAATTTAAAAGATGTAAGATTTTTTTTACTTTTGATATCAACATTTCTTCATCTACCGGTTTTACCTGTTTCAATATCTTTTGTTTTAAGTATAAAACCTGTATCCTGTAACAGTCTGTACTAATAATTATTTTGGTAATGATATTTGGTGAGGAAAATGATCAAAATGTTTATGTAACACGACGGTATATCGTTCCCATATACAACTTTCTTTGCTATCTTTTGTGCTTTCTTCTTACATTAAAAAGGACTATATACATCTAGAGAAAAAATATTTTTGGCTCATTCTCAGAATAAATAAGTTAAAATGAGCAAGTATACTAACAGGATGGTTGAAATTTTCTATGGTTTAAAAACCGAAATCTGAATTCCTTCACGACCATTAAAATGGCCGTGGTGTAGATTTGGGCGCGCAAAGTATCACGGTCACACACCAATGATTTCTTTCGAACTCCAGCAAAATAAAAAAACTTTAACCCTTTTCTTGCCTGATGTTGTGTCGAGCAGACGAGGAAGTCACGCAGCAATGAGGTAAACAGTATCTCTATTTCTTTTCTAGACATCAGGTGAGCTTGACGAACAGACATATCACAGGCTGTCTCCAAAAACCAAAGAGTAAGTTTTAAAAACCATATATTTGCTATTATTTGTAAAAACCATATACACTTTTCACGAGAATAAAACTTTTGAAAAACAGAAAAATGTATCTAGGGATTGCTGTGAGAGATTTTGTACACTGTTCCGTTGTTTAACGTTCTCAATTTCGCTGTTTAGGAAAACCGTTATCGCTTTTTCTTTTTTATTTTAGAAAACTCCAGTATATTGTTGGTGAAATGGTCGACACAGAGAAAGACTATGTTAAATCACTCGAATACATCATTCAGGTAACCTTTTAGCAGAGGACTGGGTTCGAAAATTTGAGAAATCCTTGTACGGGTAAAAATCACTGATCTCTACATTAACTGGATAGGCTGAACTGAGCTCTCGAGTGACTCCACTGGCGGCCATATTTGTACACCAAGAAGAAGATATATTTTTTGGTTGTTTTGTGCTCCCAGAAGTTGTCGACCTAATGAAAGATTAATTTCAACAAAGAACGTGACGTTTTAAATATATTATGTAATCTTTTGATTAGTTTTCGCTGGCCGCCATATTTAAACACCATATTTAAACACAATTTTGTTTTGTTCAATTTCCTTGTTTGTCTTTTCCAATACAGTGACTTTCAGACTAAAAGCAGACATTTATGATAACTGTAACCTTCCGGACAATTTTTCACATATTGAAGAATATTGTCTACAAAGTATTTTGTGTTAAAGGCAACATGGCGGTCAGTGGGGTCACGCTACATGTAGCATTTAGTAAGGTATAGCCAATCCAGTCCATATGGAGATCAGTGGGAAAAACTCTCAAGATTGTCGACAATGTTGTTACAATTTTTAAAAGTTAAGACTTTGTAAAAAAATTGTTGACAACCGTGTTTGTATATGAGTAGGTCAGCGGTATCGGTATTATAGTGTAGCTTGCGAAGAATATTTCCCAATGGCTGTCGCGCGAAAAGTATCGTTGTCAGGAAATGATCACGTTACCAATGTGTTAACTGGTGAATGTGTTGATCACGTGATCTTTTTTGCCAAGGCAATGATCACGTGATCATTGATCACAGTGTCTCCTTTTTCAATAAGGTATGTATTTGTTATAGAACTATGTGAAACAAATGGACAGTGAAGATCTGCCAGCTTCTTTGAGGGGAAGAAGAAACCTAGTTTTTGGAAATATTGAAAGATTATATGATTTCCATCATCGGTAATATATGTTTGTCGACTGTTTTTATTTGGTCTTGTTGTGATTTGTTAGTAACAGCGAATATATTTTATAGATATTTTTCTCAAGAACTGGAAAGATGTGTAGAAAGACCTTTTCAAATTGGTGCCTGTTTTTTAAAATGGGTAAGTGTGCGTCCGTGTGTACGCGTGCATGGGTTTGTGAGTGCGTGTGCTTATGTGCGTACGTGTTTTCTTACGTATGTCCGTCCTTTTGGTTTTCTTGATTTTAACCTGTTAAATCTGTCGACCTTTTCTAGGAAAGACAATTTTTCTTATACGCACTGTACAACAAGAATAAACCAGTATCAGACGAACTTCTCAGAGACCACGGCAGTGTCTACTTTAGAGTAAGGCAATTTTTACATATATGAATATTACTTATTTTGCAATAATTTAATTTTTTGTGTGTTTTTTACAGAAAAGACAAGAAGAACTTAATGACAAATTAGATCTTTGTAGTTACCTCATAAAACCTGTCCAAAGAATTGGAAAATATGCTTTATTGTTGAGGGTAAAAGATTTTCTTTTGGTTCGACGTTTTTCTTGAGTATACGCTGAGACATTTTTGTTTATTTTGATTAGGACATGATCAAAGTGATTGAAATAGATTCTCCTTGTACTATAGCCCTTCGGGTAAGTTCAAAATAATGAAGGTATTTTTAACTGGAGTACTGTTTAACATCGCTGATTGTTTTGTGAATTTCATTTCAGCATGCCCAAGAAATGGTCAAGTCTCAACTTAGACATGGCAACGACTTATTAGCAATGGATTCCATCAGGGAATGTGATGTAAGTTAGAACAATTTTGATGGAAAGTCTTTATTAAAGTTACATAGAATATTACCTTGAGAAGCGTAGCTAGCCCGACAATTTAGTCCTGCTTTGCAAATATTTTCATGTTCAAGAACCGTCGAAACAATGAATTTCCAAAGAAATAGATAATATAATAGATAATAGACAATAAAAAATGATTTGAAATTTGCAGTAACAGTACTCAATACTTTTAAAACAGAGCTGCAGAACTAGTGTACTTGTCTTAAATCTCACTGACGAACAAAGAACGTGGCAGGCTAGTTTTTTGTGTTTCTATTTGTCAGAAATATTTTTCTATCAACAAAACCACTGTTAATATTAATCTGTCATGAAGTACTTGAATGACTCTCGCTCTTAGTCTTCTTACTTACTAACCGTGTTATTTATTTACACAGGTCAATTTGAAAGAACAAGGAAGGCTTTTGCGACAGGTACAAAAATAGATAAAAAAAAAACTGTAGAACTTTAACATAGACCATAAACTATATCCAAAAACGACGGTTAATTTCTTCTTTTATTTGCATGATAATTCGACCTGCTAATCATGTTTGAAAATTAAAACTGTTATTTATAAGAAAAAACAAACTATTGCTGTATCGTGCTTTATTAAAGTAATGCTAAGAACGTTTAATGAAAATATGAATTAAAATAAGAATTAAATTCTGTTCTTACCTTTTGTTCCTTTGTTGGTATTTTATAAAAAAACTTGTGGTGTCTTTTCTGTGTTTTATTATCTCAAGTTGAAAGACTAATAGACAATTACTTTATATAGGATGATTTTATTGTTTGGCAGAGCAAGAAGAAACACTGTCGACGAGTTTTCCTTTTTGAAGATTTAGTATTATTTAGTAAAACGAGGAAACAAGCAAGTGGAGCTGATATCTTCATTTATAAAAGTTGTCTTAAGGTTCGTCTAGTTTATGTCATTCTTTAATACGAGTTCTGCTTCGCTTCGCTATACAGTGTTCCGGGTGCTGTGTGCTGTTGTGTGCTGGCCATATAAACCCATTTTTGTTATCTTCTAGACTGCTGATATTGGTTTAACGGAATCTGTTGGTGAAAGTGGTTTAAGATTTGAGTTATGGTTCAGAAGACGTCGTAATGTCAAAGATACAGTTATACTTCAGGTTCGCCACTGAGAGTTGTTTTAACATAAATTTTACCAGCCTCAAACAAGTCTGAGCTTCTTAAGCCTTCTTTAACTTGGCTGATATTCAATGTCAGTTTCAAGTGAGCAAATTTTTTGCCGATTTCCTGAACCACAAACATGATTCCCTCAACCACAAAAATGAAAGGAAAGTGTTTGGAAAACAAGTGTCATTTAAAGCAATGCTGTATTGTTAATAATAAAACAATATAATAATACAACGTTTGTACACTTGTGTTCTCTGACCTGTTTTCTGTAGTTTCATTCTTGTATTTCCCTTTTAGGCTAGAAACATGGACATTAAAACATCGTGGGTGATTGAAATTACTCGATTATTGTGGAGACAAGCAGTTAGAAATAGAGGTAGTAAAAGCTAAACAATTCTATAAACACTTATGTACGATTTAATAATAAAAAGACGCCCGCTAGGCGTTAAACTCGCATCGGTGTATCGCCACATTTGCGTCAATTCTTCTTTGATCGTGCTTCTTAGAAAATTCTTCGCGGACAAGCAGAAACCATATGACACTGAGAAGCGCTCATAGGATAGGCCAGGGATAGGCCAGTGTGGCCTGCGTACAGGCCACATTATGGGCGGCGACCCGCACGCGCGATGCTGGGGGTCGACACGGATGAAAAAACAGTGGCCATTTTAAGACTCGCTTGCGATGCTACCGCCGCGAGTAATTATAGTGTTACTACAATTATTTAGTTGTGCAAAAAACTACAATCATATTGCTGTACTTGCAATTATTTGGTGCCATAATTATTCAAACACCTCGTACAATATGAGGAAGATAAACGGCTTTTGATTGCTTTGATAAAAAGCCTCGGCTCGAAACGCAAACACCTAAATGTTATATTTTATATTTTATACTACCTACGTATCACTTAAATATTATATTTTTTATTCCACACTACCTACGTATCACCTAAATATTATATTTTATATTCATACTACCTACGTATCACCTAAATATTATATTTTTGCTTACTCTAGAGTATGGATTAGCGGAAGCTACGACAGGCATAAGTGTGGGTAGTCAACCAGGGGAACAAGTTCCGACAACCAGATCGCCGGCGTTTGAAGAGTCTCTTCACTTTAGTCCAACGACAAGTACATCAGCTATTATGTCACGTCGTGTCTACTCTAGTCCTTATGCTAGTCCAATGTTAAACAAAAGACGATACACACGAACTAGGCTCACCACTCTGAAACGAAATCTCGATCAAACGCCAAAACAACCAACGTCCCCACCACCGGAACCCGACCAATCGACGACAGCTGCCGAGGAACGGCTACGGACGCCGAACAGCCCAACAGGTGGAGGGAGTGAAACGCGACCAAAGACTATGAAATCTCAATCATGTCCACCGGAGTATTCCGGTTCAACTGAGGATTTTCAGTTCGAACGAAGACCATCATTAAAACAACGGTTGTTTGGTGGACGTACTCGAGCAAAAAATGCCGAGAATGATGGGAAGATCGTAGCAGGACAAAGTAGTGAAAGTTTAAATTCAAAAGGCAGTAAAACGAAAAGACGGACATTTATGGAGCGGTTTACAGGAAGTCATCGACCTGTAAGTGTAGCTGAAATGCCGACGGAAGTAATTAGGAAGGAACCAATAAACAGATCACAATCAGATGCAAGTTTATTACCAAAAAAACGTTTAACAAGAAATCACTCTGAGGACCAAACACCCCAACCCATACTACCAGAAAACCCACCATCGAACGCTAGCTACCACAGTGTGGTAAGTATTGAGTTAATTTTTTAAGATGGGCGGCGAACGTCAAAACAACAGTGTCAATCACTCAACGATCAAATTCAATAATACACTTTTCTAAATTGTTTTAAATCCATTGTTTGGTTAATTTAATTTAGCTATAAGCGGTTATTTCATATTGATTTAAACCTAACGAATAAATCCACATTGTGACGTCATGTTTATCTCAAATAAAAAATGGCGGTCTTTACGGGTTTTTTGAAGCCCAAATACCTCAAAAACTAAAGAAGATATTTAAAATTGATAAAATATATTTGTGTACCAAATGGAATAAATCAAACATTTCTCAGTTGCCAGTATTCTGTGAAACAAGTTAACTGTTTTTCTATTTTTGTTTTTGGGTTATACACTAAATATTATGATATATTTATTTTTCAGGTTTGATGATCTATTTGGTGGCTTATTTAAATTCGAAATAAATTACCAAACTGTGTATACTATATTAGTATTAATAATTACTAAGTAACTCTAACTGGTCCGTTGTTCAACATTTGATTTAATATTAGGCCAGCCTAATACTGAGTCAGTGATAATACTATTTCAATGCTAAATAGCTATTTTAGTTTTCAAGTCATCAAATCAAACAAGAGAATTGCTATGCATACACAGTGACGGTCTCTTCACCAAATATGTTTGTTTTTTTAAAGTTAGAACCAATTTACAAATTTATACCTTTTTTTTACGTATGCTAACGAGCTCCGACCCTGACTTGGTTATATTTTCGTATTTCCCCAAAATCGCGTCACTGTTGTAAAACGGATGTTAACAGGGTTCGTACTGGTCCTCAAAAACCATGAAAGTCCTCAAGTGTACATCGTACAAAATTAAATACTCAAAAGTGCTTCAATTATTATAAAATTCGCACAGGTCCATGAAAAGTCTTTAATATTTTATTTCCAGGTCCTGGCAGTGAAGCTATATGTTTTCATAAACCCAAATTGTTCAAATAATCTAAAGTGCATACCCGACAATTTTCACTCTTATTCTAAAAATTGCCATACTGAGGCTGATATTCACTTTAACTTTATTGCTACATAGAAATGTTAACCATAGCAAAGAGCCTGGAAACATGGCTATGTAAAAAAAAGTAGTTGTTACATGATGTACCTGCATACTATACCGCTGTTTACACGTATTGTCTTATTCAACAAATTATTTTTAGTATGAATTGGTGTGAATGTGTATGGAAATGGTCCTTAAAAACGTTTATTTCCAGCATGAAAAGTTCTTAAAAAGTCCATAACATTCAGGCGAAAGTCAGGGAACGAACCCTGTGATAAGACCAGAGATTGCATGATTATAGCTGTGTTAAACTTAAGTTTGATTTGTCAACAATAATGCCAAGCTATTTTGCAGTAAACCTTCCGATAGGGTTTGAATAACCGACCAAAACAAAGCTTATTGTTGATACGTAAAAAATATTGTTAACTAATGCTAAATACCAAATATGGTCATGATAAATATGGTTATCACTTTTGAGATAATAGAAAATGAACAAAGTTATGATCAATCAATTTTCAAATAAAAATTGTAAATTAAATATTTTATAATAAAAAGTTGGGTAATACTCAAATATACACAAAACACTTTTCAATTGTATGGATTCTTACTAGTAAAATTAACATAATCAAATTTTGGCAACGCTTATATAGGACGCCATGTATTATGAACATAACTAATGCGCAGAGCGGAGTAGACTACCTTAAAACATCCACAGTGAATATGTGTTTGTCTGAGATGAATTTATGCACCATGAAGCACTGTATAGACCTTTCTTATCATAGTGTCAATAGAACACTGTTTGCTGCCCCTAGGGACATTTTTAGAGCAAAACACAATGTAATTGGCTCGACTAAACTTACATTAAAACCAGGGTTGCCAGCAGAGCCCTCTATACAAGAGAGTTAGGACATGTATTGTTTTCATGTTGGAACGAAAATGGCGGAAGACAATAGCACAGAATAAAAATATACAGAAGGGCCACTTCCATCGGAACATTTGAAGTTTTTGTCCTCGCGCATATCTCATTAGGCATGTTTCGCAGCCAGTAAACTGTGTGCTCTGTCCAATCAACAAGCTGAACTGGTTGGTCTCAGCCAGTAAACTGA
>JAOBAZ010162098.1:0-10647 GCA_026546875.1 Pteroeides caledonicum | reverse complement strand
TACTTCCGGACATGACAATACTATTAATAATATTCTCTGGTATAAAACATGTATTTTCATTTTGTATTTACCCGAAAATCAAGAAGTATTCTCGAGGTAAACGACAAAATACTAAAGTTTAATAACGTAAAACTGTTATTGTTGAAATAAGTTGGCAAATTAATTTTAAAAATAACACAACTCCATTGAATTTTGCTTTTATTCGCGACATGTTTCGAAAGTTACAAACTTTCTTCTTCAGGCGTTTGAGAATTTTTGACAAATAATTGCTTAGGCATGCATGCGTTTCATTGTATATGCTGACGTCATCACATAAAATTTAAATGTTAATAAAGTAAATAAAGGCGCGTGGTATAATTAGAATGTAAAAATTTGAATCATATAGATAATTTAAGTATAATATGATCTTGTTGTTTGTTAAGTTCCTAAGTTGTTAAGTAAATAATGTGTTGTATATAGTATCCTTCTTTGATTTTTAAATTGAATGTTGTTGATGCTGAATTACGATGCTAAAACAAGATGATATATTGTTTGCATTTTGACATTTTGACTTTACATTCTAATCATACCACGCGCTTTTATTTACTTTATTAACATTCAAATTTTATGTAATGACGTCAGCATATATAATAAAACGCATGCATACCTAAGCAATTATCTGTCAAAAGTTCTCAAACGCCTGAAGAAGAAAGTTTGTAACTTTCGAAACATGTCACGAATAAAAGCAAAATTCAGTGGAGTTGTGTTATTTTTAAAACTGTTATTATATGAAAACAATGAATAAATAATGGTAATATTAATATATAAGTAAAAGCCAACCCCGGTTTCCACAGTTACAGTACATTTCAGTAAAATAACTAAATAAACACAAGGCTCAAAACACATCCAATATAAATATTTGTAAATACAATATTTAATATTATAATTAAATCCTAAAGGACTGCAATAAGTTTCTACGCGAGCAAAAAATTATTTACATTTTTCATGTTGAGTCTCGTACTCAAAGACAGAGCTTGTTGTTTTAAAGCCGTTCAACTTTAAGATTAAAATACTATGACAGTTTCTATTGCGAGTGTTTCTTTTATGTCACGTTCTGGCGTTTCGTATTCAAGTATCTGGCTGTATTTGGCAAAAAACATTAATAAATATAGTCCGTTTACTGATTCACTTTTAGTCTTGCCGGGCTCTTAGTCTTTCCGTTGACTTCTCTTTACAAATAGCCGACGCTCGTTGTATTCACTGCTTTCTGCATCCTGGCATTCTTGTTCTAATACTCAGTGTGTTTATGCCACCATTTTATGTTGACTTACTGACTTCATATGATAATCTTCTTCGCAATTCCCCAATGAACGGTTTCTTCTTTCCATTTGTCGTCAATGTGCCTTCTCTTCGTTGACAACTGTCTGCTGTCGCTGTCTTTTGATGTTTCATTTGGCTTTGGATGTTGTTTCTGTTTTGTTGTATTAAATTCTTCACGTTAGGAACATCTTGAAGCTTTTTCACTCGTAGTGCCTGAACTTTTACATGTTTCTTCTTTCGCCGTACATTTTGTTTTTAAGAAAGATAAGTTCTGAACGTTTTGTAAATCTTTTATATTAGAATTCTACACTTTTCCACTAACTAAATACTAAACAGTCGTTACCGACAATTTGACAGTTTATTTTATGATACGTTATTTCAATTTTTAAAATTTTAAATTAACCAAACATATTTGACCACAATCAGTGGGGGGCGGCCAAAAAAAAAGTGCGAACCCCAAGGTGATATATATATCTATATATATAGAGAGAGAGAGAAAGAGAGAGAGAGAAAAACTCAAACTGAAATTTATTTCGTCTAACTAACTCGATTACGTAATTCGCACGTAAAGAGATGACGTCAAGATTAGTAACCCTCGCCCCAGGCTTCGCCTGGGGTCGGGAATAATATGAATACTTCTGTCGAGTGATCGAGTCGTCGAACAAATCAATCAAATAATCGAGTTGAACGCGAAGATGTTGTCCCATCGTTGTAGAAATGGTTGTTTTAAGATAGTTATATGTGAGAAAAAGACATAAGAGGCCAAACACCAAGGATAACATAGATTTTGGACAACAAATGTTTCTAACTGTCCAAGTGACCACTTCACGCAACATTTCCCGAGCGATATTTTCATCTTGAATTCAGCAGAAATTGTACAAATTGCGCCTTACAACCTTCAGAATAGTTAGTTCTTTCCAAAAAATGTTGATTGGTAGGAATTCCGAGCAACGGAACGATGTAAATTGCGAAAAACCTCATGCCTTATATTTTTTTGCCCGGTTCCTTGGATTTACCATACAGGTCACGCCTGCGCTAAGTAATTTCAGTATGGGTCAGCAATCTAGACCTATTATATCTATGGATACAGTTCACTGCGTTGTTTACCCATTAACTTTCTAAAACGCTTTAATTCCTAAAACGCTCCTGCAAGTTCATACTTGACAACACCCGTACCACATTTCCACAACATATAAGGCTTTTATGATTGATGAGTTTTAACTGATTTTTCAGAACAGTGAGGTCAAAAACACCATTCAGAAGAGGCCATTTATCGAACTAAATGTCGAAGACATCTTTCAACGCCATTAAAAGAATATGGAGGTGAATATGGCACTTGGAACTCAGATTACTTAACTTTAGAGTATTAGTTGTGTCAGTGTTGCCACTGTTAATTATAACAGCACCAAAAGAAAACATATAACAATGTGAGATTTATTTATTCAAAATTGGTTGTTCAAAGTCTGCGTTTTAAGTTAACAGAACTTATTATATATTTTTTCCAGAATGTACTGTATACAAGTGATATTATAAGAGTTGTTATATATTGTTATGAGAATACTATAAAAATTTATTATATTTAACCTGAATTTATATCGGTGGTATTATTAGCCATTTATTAACCGAACACGTTGTCTATAAAGAAAAATATCAGACCGGTCCAAGGTCTTTGTTTAGGGACTCACCGAACAAGCCAAGTTAATAAGTAGTTTATCTCATCTTTCTCCACTAAATGTTGCACACAAACTCTTTAAGCATACTGAAATTTGAACTGCGTAGCAAACAATAATCAGTTTCACTGTGAAGACTCAACGAAGAACAAGAGACAAGTCGACACCAAACGCAAAATAGTACGTCATTTCAATCAACTCATGTTTTCTTTTGTCGTTGATTTTCGTTTATTCGTCCTCGACTATCTTGTGGTAATTTTTGTTTATCTTGGAATGCATTTCCAAAACTTACATACTTCCTTAAGTTGGTAAACAACGTTTTTGCTGGGTCTTCTCTTTTTAACTACTTTTCAATATCTTGTCCATTATTTGAAAAACGCTGGGTATTAACCTGTTTGTTGGTGTAACGGTAGCCAGGTACGAACATTTTTGGTATTATCCGTCGTCAAAATATGACGGCAGTTCATTACCGAACTCAAATTTGGAACATGGGCGCTTCTTCGTTTGATAAAGAAACACGATAATTCATGTTCCTAATTTTAATTCGAAATTTCTTCCTAATTTCTCTTTAAAGTTTTTTATAAAGGAAGTTGTATATACTTCATGTGTCAGGCTGTTACCAGCGACGAAACTTGAGCGTTAATTGGGGAGGTGCATATTCATATATTCGCGTTCTTATTTTTACCCTCGCTTATAAAAGAAATCCGTCGGGCAAAACACAAATATATGAACATGTACCCCCCCAATTATTGCTGTAGTTTCGCCCCTGCCTGCTACCAATATGGAATTTTGAACGCCGGAATTTTTAATTTTAATTTGCGGAATATTTACAACTGCGTTAACATGAAGAATTGGTCCTTGCTGGTCGCTTTCTCGATTTATTCCCAGATGTCATTCGTGCCTTTCTACCATTTTTGGTCATTATTTAGACTTCGTCTACAAACTTGTTTACTACACTAATTGTTATGTATGTTCACTTATTTGGTAAAGCAATAGTCAATGCAGGAACGGTGCGACACACTTGCAAATGGCACCGCATTTTATTTACTTTATTTGTGGCTACTACTTTCGTCCAACATTTCTGTTTTGTACTTTGTCCTATCACGGCCCATGAAGCTTATTGTTGATGGTAAAAACGCAATTGACGAAAATTTTTACATGAATTTTTTTTACATATTTATCTCTTCTTCGGTTATTGCTGTTTATTACTTCTCTGCTCATTTACTAATTTACTCATTATTTATTGACGACATACGCGTTAAATTCGCCCATTGGTTTCGCCTTATAGGCCCATACGTTTATAGGATTAGAGGCTAGGTTCGTAGGCTTTAGGCTTATAATGTGGTTCTTACCATAAAGGCTAATTGGCTTATAGGGTTATCAGCTGATGCTTCAGTGTTATTGAGTTATTGAGTTATTGAGTTATTGGCTTATGCTACAGGCCTATAGGATTATAAACTGATCGGGTTATAGGCATATTGGTTCATAGCTAATATGCTTACTGGCTTACTGGCTTATTAGCTTATCGGCCTTCTCTTTGGTAGGCTACAGGCTTATTTATAGGCTTGTAGGCATATAAGCGTAAGGGTTAAGGGCTATAGGCTAGGCTCTTCGCCTCACAGGCTTATAGACCTATAGGCTCATTGATTTATCGGCTTATTGATCATAGCCTTAGAGGCATAGAGATCTTATATTATACTAAAGGGGGCGCTGGCATGGCAAGCCCAGTAAAACCAGTGAAACCACTTCCGCCGCTATTAGGGGGAACTAAGTCGGGTTCCCGGATGTGTAACCATGGATTAGAAAACCTTTAAAACTTTTGCGTGAAATATAAATTTGTAAATATTGCTTACCTTGTGTCCTTTTTGACCAGTTTAAGTTATTATTTCCTGCTAACCATCGTTGGGTATCCGCTACAGAGATTAGTTTTCCCTAATAGCGGCATAAATTGGTTGCAATTTTTACCACCCAATGCCCCCTCTAGTATAAGATCTTTATACTTGTAAGCTTACATTCTTACCGGCTTTTTGATTTACTTAATAACAAATGTTCACCTGTTCGCCTGTTCGCCTTTTCTTCTGTTCGTCTGTTCATTTGTTCATCCGTTTGTTGATTTGCTCCTCCTTTTTCCCCTCCTCACCCACGCAGAATTGACAGTTATACAACAACAGTCACCACAAATATTTTTCAATTTATTTATATTAATCTATATTATTATATTTGTATGGATGAAATACCAGCTTGCCTCTGTCACATAAAAATGATATCCTCACATGTGAAGATATTGATGGCGTCAATGCGAAATTGACCAATCAAATGTCCGCATTTTGCCGCCGAAAAGCCAGCAGCTAAATGGTTTTCTGGTGATCACTTGTTCGCTCCGCTCACTCGTGAGAGGTATTGACAACATTCGAAAATATAATTCGTATCTTCGCATGGTCATGTAATGTTCTTTATGTATTTGAATCGCGGAAAGAAATTAAAGATATCAAACACATGCCTTTCCGGTCGTTATGACGACCTATTATTTACATACGAACACAAGAACGAAGCAAATCTTACATCGCAAATCTCGAAGCGATGCAATTAGGAAGTGTTCTCCCTTGTCGAACGCAATTAATCTTTTGTTTACTTCTTGCATATGGGTAATGGTGTGATTTGAAAGGTGCAATTTGAAAAAAGATGGAGGAATGAGTCTTTAAAAGATTACCAAAATTCCAGTTAGGGTGTATAGCAGTTAGCACTGTGTTGTTATCTAATTAAAATATCTCCTCAGTCATATGTAAGATGAGTGCTTCCAGTTTCGCACTGTACCGGAGAAAACGTCACACGTTTTCTCCGGGTTCTTCTGTAGCAACACTGGACCAATAAGGGTGGCTCTTATTAGACCTCTGGAAAGAACAGTTTAGCAAAACTGAAATTAGTTTACTTTAGTCTGAATGGTCATGTACTATTAGAAATCTCCAGCGCATAATCTGACAGTTAAATAGAGACTAAAATAGAATTTTTTATCTCAATTACGTCACTATCATGTACAGTAATGACGTCACGTTTAGCAACCTGAGCCCCTGGCTTTACTAGGGGCTTGGAGACAGCAAAAGACGTAGCCATAAAACAAGGATAAAGAAATACTTGAAAAACGTATTTCAAAAGCTTTATCCCTTTTGTCGTTCAAAAAATTCTTAAAGTCCTAATCAGCAAATTAAATTTTTATAGACTTTGAAACTTGAGTTACACCAGCAAAAGAGTACAAAGCGTTTGTCGTACTGCTGTTTGCCAGAAAAATTAGTTTTGTGTTTTTCAGGCTTAGGATAAAACTACAATCGTTGAAAAAAGAGTTGGGACACCTGTAGCATTTTCATGACTGTCAGCCCACTCCCCGTTTCAATGTTGTTACAGTAGCGAAGCCAGCCCGACAATTTAGTCATGCTATGCAAATATTTTTATGTTCAAGGACCGTAAAGACAATGAATTTCAAAAGAAATGAATAATGGCAATGATTTGAAATTTGCATAGCATGACTAACCTTGCAGGCTGGCTTCGCCAGTGTGTTGTTAAACTAGAAATATTGTGTTTTGACTAACGACCACATTGCTACGTTCGCACTAAAGGATTTCAACATTGAAATGGGGAGTGGGCTGCTATACAGTAACCAGTTGGGTATACTTTGGTATACTATTGTAAATAAGTCATATTTCTTTTAGTGTCCCAACTAATTTTTGCAACGATTATAGGTCGCAAAAATAATAAAAGTGGCATTGTTATAATTATCACAAGTATAAAGTCAGTTTAACAAGAGATTAGTAAACCATCTGCGCAAGAAGGTTTATCAGTCTAGTTACAATCAACAAGTAATAATCTATACTATAAAATTTGTTATTAATTTATTTTGAGCAGTATAAAAACGTCTGGTTGCCCAATTAAACCTACTAACAGTAGTTGGGTGGTTATACACAATTACCGCAAAGATAAATCTTACTAACTATAAAATAATAAAAAAACTGCTAAAGCTTTAATGCTATTTTATAAAATCTTCTAAAAATTTAAATCGAAAATCTAGAGTCAGTCGTTTTCCAGTAATTAAATATGTACGTCCATGACCTATTACGTCCAATTTATATTTTTCCTATTGCGTTAAAACTTTAAAAAGGCGGCCAATAGGTGGTGAGCTTGTAACGCTGATTTCCGCATATGTGCTATGCACTGATCTCTATATTAACTGGATCGGCGAGATTAGCTCTAGCGCGACCGGAGTGGCGGCCATATTTGTTCGCCCAATGTGGGCTTTATTTTTGTTTTATTTTGTGCTCCCGGAGTTGGTTGACTTAATGAAAGATTAACTTAAACAAAGAACGTGACATTTTGGTATTTTGTGAGATATTTAAGACTGTCAACTATCTACACCAGCAGAAATATGTACTTATTAGTTTTCGCTGGCTGCCATATTTGTTCACCCAAGAGAAATTTTGTTTCGCTCAATTTCTTCTGTTAGCGTTTTCAATACAGTAGCTTTCTGAAAGAAGCTTACATTCGTGACAAGTGTAACCTTCCAAAAGATTTGACGCAATGACATATTTAAGGCTATCATTCACAAAGATTTAAATTTTTTTTTGCAAAACCAACATGGAGGTCACTGGGGTCACGCTACATGTAGCTTTTAGTAAGGTATGGGCAATCCAGTTATTATTGAGATCAGTGGTGCTATGGAAGATTTTTTCTCCAACTAACTGATTCAGCGAGTTAATGAGATGTTGAGAGTACCCTCCAAGGACATCGATAATAATGTTATTTTGCTTCACTTGGTAGTCTAGATATCTTTGTTGTAATATTTCTCAATTTTTTCTTCATTAACATCATCAGGGATAGCTACGTCCACTATCGTACATTTTCTTTCATTTTTATCTATCAAGACAATGTATGGCTTCCTGTGCTTGATCTTTCTATCAAATTGTACCACAGAATCTTTACCTCCTCATTCTCCACTACTCCTTCAGCTTCATGGTCATAACACTTCTTAGCTCTTGTCAACCCATGTTTACCACACATGTGCCAGTGTACAATCCTTGCCACACCATCATATCATGTTTTTTCTTGTACTCTGCTTGTGCTAACTTACTACAACCACTAACAATATGTCCCACTGTCTCCGCTTTCTCACCACACATTCGACACAAATGATCCTCTTCTATCTTGTCAATCTTGCTTCTTTACATATTTTGTCCTCAACGCTTGCTTGTGCTGACCAAAGTAGTGCTTCAGTTTCTGGTTTTAGGTCTGTCTTCCGTAGCCACCACATGATTTTTCTTGATCAACACCTGTGTTCTGTTTCACTTGTCTATAAAACTGGCCATACATTGCCTTGTTTTTTATCTTTCCTCCTTTTCTTCCTCTTTACTTCTCTTATATTCCTGTTCCTCTACACATTCTTTTGTCTTCAGCACACCATTTTTGCTTACCTGTATTAGCATTGGTTCTACACTATTCTTCACATACCAACCCACATTGTTTTCTTCTGACCTCATGCACATTCCACAGCTAATAAGTCCTCTTCCACCTTTGTTTCTAGGTAAGTATAACCTATCAACAACACTTTTCGGGTGAAATACTCCATACAGTATTAGTAATTTTCTAGTCTTTCTATCTAACGCGCGCAATTCCTCCTGATTCCATTTCACCACACATGCACCATATCTCAGTAAAGCAATTGCCCATGTGTTCACAGCTATAATTTTATTTCTTCCATTCAACTTTGTGTCCAGCACCAACCTTAATCTTCTCAAATACTCTTTCTTGAATTTATCTCTTATTTCCTCCTCCATAATGTCCTCCATCTCTAGGATTCCTAGACACTTGTATCCGCCTTCCTCAATGCCTTTCATCATTTCCCCACTTGACAGTTCTATTCTTTCACTGCTTTTTACTTTCCCTCTTCTCATTAACAGCACTCCACATTTTTGCAAGCCAAACTCCATCCCAATATCCTTACTAAATAGATACACTGTGTTAATCAACGAGCTTATCTGCTTTTTATCCTTCCCACATAGTCATTCCTAAGTTGGTATGCCTTCTCTTACAATCCCTTAGAATGGTTTTGTCAATCACTAGTTGGTCTTTTGTTCCACGGCACTTCTTTCTACAACCTTTTTGCTCCTCTGTAAATATGTTGTTTTTTCTATGTGTCCATATATTTCATCGGCTTTCAATCCCAGTCATTAACTTCCACATTTGTGGGAGCTGCTCCTTTCTCTGGATCTTTCATGCATAGCACGGTTCTTCCTTTCGTTAGCCAATCAGCTAAGCATTCCCTTCCATTAATCATCTCATTCAGCTGTTGTGCAATTCGTTGATGACACTCAGTCAATTTCTTTATCCAGAGCTCCTGCACTCTATCTGGGTCTGCAGCCTTCCAGTTACTCATCTTTCTTGCCTGCTTCTCCACGTTTTGTTTTGTAACAACTACATCTTCCTGCTGAGGGAAACTTTCGCCTCTTTCAATTACTTCAACCCATCTCACATGTCACTCCAAAACGTTTTACTTTCCTCTGCATCCGGTATAACTTCTTCATGTGAATTACCTCCTTTACTCTCTTGTGAATTACCTCCTTTACTCTTTTGCCTGAACTGTGTTATTCATTTTCATATCTTTGGACCTTTTTTCTTTGCTAAAACTCACTGTTTCTTCTACGCTACCAACAAACCTTTTTCAGCGATACCATACTTTCCGGACAGTCTGGTGTATTTATGTTCTGTCCTCAACTCCCTTTTAAGTTTACTTTGTAGAATTGAGATATCTGCCTGCAGCCTTTTGATATCTCCTTTGATCCTCCTTTTCCACCATGGTTCTTTCTTCTCGAGCTCCCTAACATTGTTCCGATCACTGTTGTGTTTCCTCAACCCTGCAACATACACCGATGCTGCCCTAAGCAACTTATTCGTTTGTGTATAGTCTTTCGTGTATATACTGTATACTTCAATACTTTGCTTACCTTTCTAGTTTCAGTCTCAACTTTCCATTTGGATGCCCTTTTGAAGGCACATACATATCTATTACAGTCTTCTTTCATTAGTTCCAGCAGGCTATTCACTACTATGCGATCCTCTTCTTCTATACAGTTTTCAGTCATTGCCTATGTCCTTTTATGTTATTCCTTTTGTTTCTTTGACCTATTATGATTTTGCCGCTCGCACATTCCTCCACTTGTGTGGGCGAACGCGTTGTAGACCGATGGTAAAAATAGCAAATGACGTATTACAGCAAGCCTGGTTAAGGTACGTTTACACTATGCGATTTATCGTATACGATTCGTATTCTGGCGTATGTAATCAACTGAGCACGTGTAAAATAACGGCAATTTCAAATTTTGCCATAAACAGTTAACGAGAACGTTGCGTCAGTAGTAATTTGCATTCGCCAGAAGACAAATCGTATACGATAAATCGCATAGTGTAGACGTACCTTTACACATGATTGGCCATAGTTAGACACGCCCCTCAGACCAGGATAAAAGCAACATTTCATTTTCGACTTTCAGTTTGCTCTGATGAAGGGCCTTCGCTCGAAACGTCAGCAAAACCTATTCACACATTTGGCAGTTCACCAGCTTTTTGCTGTTTGATTTTGTGTTTTATGCTGCCTATACGCAGCACTCAAACTTTTTTCATAATACATACATATATA
>JAOBAZ010161987.1:0-10648 GCA_026546875.1 Pteroeides caledonicum | reverse complement strand
ATCTCGTGTACATTAATTTTAACGGTCTTCATGCGACTGTTGAAATTAATGTACACGTCAGTAGTTGGAAATAGCCTGAAGACGGACAGTCAAACCATGAGTCAAACTGCCCGAAACGTCGCACATTAAATTGAAAAGCTCTTGTTCTTGATCCTTATAATAAAACAACATATAAATGAGCATGTAATCAGAATAAAATCAAACAAAAAAGCCACTTCATTCGGACTCTTTGAAGTTTTTGTCCTGGCGCATATCTTATTACGCATATGATTCGCAGGCAGTAAACCGTGTGCTCTGTCCAATAAGAACGCTCACCTGGCTGGTCTCAGCCAATAAACTGGGTGTTTTGGCATAAAAGTACGGGGAAACTTTGTACCACGAAGTGTCCCTTTAGTGTATGGATCTTTATTCTGTGATGTAATGTAGTTTTTTTGACGATGCAACCATTCAACAGTATTTCAAGATATTCGGAGCAGTATTAGGGGCAAATGCATACATGAAACAAACATCTCAGTTGTTGCTCAGATTTTAGGTCTAGGTTTTACCTGAAGATTTTTTCTTCTTCATATTTGCAAAAAATTCAACAATTAAAAAATATAGAATAGTGCCACGTCGAATACGAAGGTTTGGGTGGCCAACCAAGTATTAACCGGATACGTATTGTACATAAGACGATGGACCTACTCCGTCCTCAAAAATCACTCCCTCCGTAATATAAAGCCAGATGTAAACCGTCAGATGTATATAGCGATTTGCTCTTTAAGACCATCCAAATAGGCAAAATCCTAACAAAATAAGTAAAATATTTGGAACTTGACAATACAGACAAATCACAACACAGAATTTGAAGTAAGTGGCTAAAAGTATTTCGATCGCGCTTTGATGTCCAGTTTGACATTCAGCATAATATAGTCTTGTACAAACTAACACGTATTTTCCCCCAACTATATATCCTCTAAATGATTGAACGCCGGTGATTGAGCATGGTGGTCCAGTCCAATGTATGGAAACGAAGGCAAGGGGGCAAAACTTGTCTAAATTGCTATAAATAATACTAACGCATAAGATTGTGTCAAAATTGGTGAAAAAGACATTTCCGTTAACCAGAACTAACAAACGAGAACTAGCAAAGATATTTATACCTAAACCCATTAAATGTATAACATAGGAGCAAAAATACTCAGTTAACTTAGCTAGCTTTGTTGTTACAAACAACAAGGTTTTAATAATTGGGTTATGATATGAATAAAACTGAAACGTTTTTTTGTTTGTTCCAATGGGTTTACTAAGGGGGAAACAAAAAAATCCTTTCATCAAAAACATAGTTTGTAGCTTAGTATACTGAGAAATATGAAGAGAATATTATATCAAAATTAAAAATACATTTGAAACGCTTAAAAACATCACTGGAACATAATGCCAGTTGCATAGTATAAAAATTAGCAAGAAGTTGCTGCAAAAATTTATTACCAGTATTGTAATGTTAATATTAGTACAAGGGGGTTTATTGGGGTGTAAACCTTACAGTCATGTTGCATCAAAACGTATATTAAAAATAGCACTTAATCTCCTGTATTTTCATCGAAAACCTCGCTATTCATTTTAATCAGTTTAAAATTTAATTACCATTAATTTCACAGATGTACAAAAATCACTGTTTGGAAGCCCGTGAGAAAGACTAAATACATAAAGAAGACTGAATGTTGCCAAGGATGGAGTGTTTTTAATGGGAACGGTTTGAATGCAGCATTTGTAAAACACCGTGTGGGTTGCAGAAAATGTAAGTATAAGTACAATTGGTTGGGCGCAGGTCCTAAAATTTACAACGGGCCGGTAAATAAAAACGCCGAAAAAGCATCCAAGTATATTCAGTATCCATCCATCCTCTTGAAATTAAAGTTAACTTAAAATTACATTAATTGAAATATACAAATACCTAATCCAAACCCATTTAAAATAATATCATGGCACAGACCACGTAAATCTTCAATTCAAACTTTTGCGAAATTTGAACAAGTTATAAAGAAAATTGAGCACATGTACAAAGAATATTATATTTTGGGTGACCTAAACGGTGATTTTATGTCCAGTGAAGCAGCAAGGCACTCTGCGAAATTAAAATGTTTATCAATAACTGTCAATTGAGTCAACTTGTTGAAGAGCCACCTAGCGTCACTAAGCAAAAGGAAACCCTAATTCTCTTTATTTCAAGTAACTCGTTGTGTAGTGTGGGATACCATTGATATCTCCCACACAGGTAAGTTCCGAAAACTATACCAGTTCCCCTTACACATTGCGCACTCATGATGTTTTTGCCAAACTAGGTTGGTCAACCTCAGCCAAAATTTAGGAAAGAACTGAGAAATTTGAATTTCTGCATTGAAATCTGTTCATATAATATGCCTCGTGATATAGCTGCCGTGTTCAAATAAAGTTAAATCTGTCCACCCATCCATCTATCCATCCACCCATCCACTCACCCGATTGACCATATAATCACCAACAATAAGGACAATTTAACTCATCACGGAGTATTGACTACCTCAATAAGTGATCACAATTTAATTTTTGCTGTCCGGCAAATTACGATAGAGGTCCGCCTAAATTCATTGTGTACAAACACTTCAAAAAGTTCACTGAACAGGAATTTATTCAAGACATTCAAAATACTAATTGGCCAATGCCAAAAGATTCCAGTGACATTAACCATGTATGGGAAGATTGGAAAATAACATTGCGCACTGTTCTGGATTACCATGCACCACGTCGTGTCAGAAGAGTTCGTAATATAGCTCACCCTGGGTCAAAACCTAAAAATGTATGCCAGAGATTTATTAAAGAAAAGAGCAACTAAGTCTAATTCACCAGCTGATTGGCTGCTCTTCAAAGAAAAGAGAAATGCAGTAAATCAAAAATACAAAAAAATTTACCAAAAAGAGATTTGAGAACAACAACGACCTACGTTCGTTTTGCACTGTTGTCAAATATTTGACCTTAGAGCTCTTCATTTCGTGATACTATTGCTAATTTTGATTTGTCGCATGTTTCAGTTGCTGCAACTGTGTACCAATAGTAATACGTATAACGAATTAACTAAGCACTGCAAGGTAGCAAGAAAGTAACAAAACCTAATGAATAAAAATAAAATTTACCTTAGGAGGCTATAGATCTAAGGAGGCTACTTATTTAGAATAATCTGTATGTTTTATCAGTTACCATTATTAATAAATAAGAAAGTTAGAATTAAATATGTAAGCGTCACAACCTCTAATAGAAACATCTTACAAGTGCCAATCATAACTTCCTGCCATTGCTCTTTGGACAAGGTTACATTACGAAATGCACTGGACTAAACTTCCTACCATCTTCATGACGCCACCCATGGTGAAATTGGTACCAAGAAGAAAGGGTGTGACCAACTAGAATTCCTAAACGACAACTAAATCCTAAATTTTCACACTACAGCTGGGTTGCTCAACAGTTATATGAGAAAACTCAATTTGTTATATATGGATTACTAACAATTCATTGTGTTACATTGGATTATTTTTCATACCTCAAAAACTATCTTAAAAAATTTATGCTATGTTTGGGCGTTGTTTCTGTAGATACCTTCTGATTGGCTACTTGCTTGCCTATCAATCATTGCTGTTCTACAAGAAACGTTACACGCCAAACGATTATAAAAAGGCGATATCCTTCCTAAAAGATTCAGAGTACAACGAGACGAACATCAAGATACAGAACACTTGGAGAACAGTGTTGAACACTGAATTCTATAGGTTTGAACTGTCCAATAAAGACCCTTACGCCTACCTGTGTGTGGGTGTCTCACCAATAGCTAACTCACGAAGTCTACCAGCACCACTAAGGTCTTCAACATGTCGGACATCACTAGCTTCATCAGATTTACTGTATATTAACTACAGCAAGGGTGTAATGGCAACAGTATACAGCGGCATGGCTAATGGATCACCTTGTGTGGTACCTTCAGCAGAAGTAATTTCTTTCCAACCTTGTACAAACAATCTTGATGCTGTGACATAACAGTTGAAGGTGTAAATTGCCATGGCAGGACTAATGTACTGAGTATTGTGTAGCATGATTCTTCGGTTAATTGAGTTGAAGGCGTTTGTAGCATCCACCAATAGCACAGCATCCGTTTCATCTTCTGCAAAGATTTCTGACATAGCATGAGCTGCCGTGTCACAGCCAGCTGGTTGTCCGGCAAAAAGCTGAACCTCACCTGGACTTTCCATGATTTGAGGCTTGATTGCAAAAATAATAAAAGACTTCCCGATGATCTTACAAAGTACTTCACTAATTCCAATAGGACGAACACCTCTGTTCTTATCCAGTGGTATTAGGCGACTCGCTAAAAACGCCTCCAAACTTGTGGTATGATTTGGTTCAAAAATAACCTTCCAAGTTGCAAGTGTTCTCGTCATTAACGCAATCGTGGATCCTAGATCTCTGCCAGCGTCCCCATAATTGCGAGATACTGAAATATGCCGCCAGCCAAGTGCATCAAGACCAGAAGGACCAGCAGCACCATGCGTTCTCAATGCTGCCTTAGTATGGCTGCCTCGTTAATATTGGTAAACAAGACTGGATCAATAAAGGGTATCTCACCATCAAACATGACGGAATAGTCCTCGGGTTGTGCAGCTGGATGTCTCTGTAGAAGGTCCTTATACACAGCGTCATTAAGAGGTAGAACTCCACCAGGTGATTGCTCATCCAACAAACACAACGCTGCATTCACTTTACCGCGGAGCATTATACTAGCGAAGGTGAAAGTTGTTCAATGGAGACCTTCTTAGAAGCAATCAGCGTTGATTGGATGGTCCTACATTCCGGAAGCAGCACATCAAAATTCCCTTGCTCCCATAACGCCATGCGCCGCGACAAGCATGATACATGGTATTTGGATCTCGATTTGAAACTTGGTTTTTGCAAGAAAAGAGCTGGCATGATCATAACGAGTTTTAAGGAAACGTCGTGTAAGTTCTCCGAGGTTACTGTTCCAAGCACTGATTAGTCTCCCCACTTCTCTTACATACGACTTTTTAGCAGCTTCACTTGGCAACAAGAACAGGTTTTTGCGCCAAAAGACAATCTCATCGTAGGCAGCCGAAACAACTTGGTTCAGATTGTCTTTTGGGTGGCTGCACCAAACGTGACCGGCTAACTTGAAAGATTGTTGTACTTGCTGGATTGATGACACTAGAGTTACCTACAGTCGACGTTTCTCCATCTTGATGACGTACTCCACCAGTAGCATGTTTTCCTGCAGGTATTCAGATGTAGCGACCGTCCTCGTTCCGAACCAAAAAAATCACACGTTGAAATACGCGCTCTCCGTCTATGTTTTCTTGCGTCTATGTTTTCACGTAATTTCAATCAAAAACGGCCGACGCCATCAGTAACGGAAAATTGTTCGTACGCGTGACGTCCGTGTTGTCAAAAACGTCGCATCCTTAAGCTCTCTATTAGCGTGCGCCGTCACCAACCAATTTACCAAATCACGTAGCACGCGGGTAACGAAATAACGATCGCAAATGTAATTTAACCGTCAAAACTTCAGAATTAACAAAATACTTGCGTAAAAGTTCCAAAATGATATATAATATAACCAAGTGGCACTCACAGAATCCACAGTAGAAGCAATAATCGAAAGTACTCACTCCAAAACGCGATGAACGCGTAACTACTCCAATGACCAATGATCAAACTCTTTGTTCAATCAACCAAGTCTTTGAAATGTCGCAAAATGCGCGAAAACACCAAGTTAACAAAAAATACCTCCAACGGTATTTCACAATATCCTTACTTAAGAAATTACGTAATTATGTTTCTGAAAATTTATAATAATTGTGTAAAAATTTCAAATGTCACGAGCACTACTTACTGGCGTCTTTACGCCATAGTGCTCGCGCCAGGCCTTTTAATATAATTGGCCGCGACAGCATTGGGGGCGTCGGGACTCGGTTATGGAGAAGCCACACTAGCCTACCATGCTAGCCGTGCGGAGGTCTATTATCTAAAACATGAAAAACACGGAAAATAAATATAGCGGATTTAAACCTGCGCCCACGCTCCTACGTTGCGCAGTAGTTTGGAAACTTCCTGGCATTTAAGATGTCGTCCCTCTTCCGTTTTTGGCGTTATATATTTTCTAACTCGTTTCCATTGGCCGATTTAGCAGTAAGTCACAATAAACACATGGCTGGCCAGTGGAAATTTTAAAATTCAAAATACCTTGACAAGAATTCTATTAGTTAGCCAAATCCAAAAAGATAAATCCGACAAATAGCATTTTTGTTTAGGTATTTAGAATTATGAATTGCAATCTCACCAATTTAAGTGACTTAGGCTGGCGTAGCAGGTTTAACCTATCCTGGCCAGAACTAAAAGACAGTCCACAGCGGTTTCTGATTTTTGGCGTCAATATGTTATTGCTATCCGTGCATTCCGTGATTATGAAACGACTACAAGGCCTACCTTGAGGCACTGTCTTGCAATGTCTATAGAGCGTTCGTTTTTTAAGCTCAGCGACCGTTAACTTTTAATGTCGATAAAACGTTCATGCATTTTTTTACGATTATATTTCTACGATTATCTTTTTACGGCGTAGTAATGGAGGTTATTTTCATCCAGAGTAAGTTTCATGCAACGATAAATGAACGCCAGAAAAGCGTTTTGTACAAGCTGAGTAGAGTTTGTACACACTAACATTTTCCAGTATATAAATCTTGTCAACAATAGCATCATGTACAACGTACAGAAACCCGTGCAAGTAAGATACCTTAACTGGGACGTTCTCCAGTAGCGTAGCCAGCCCCACAATTTAGTCATGCTATGTAAACATTTCCATGTTCAACAACCGTAAAAACAATGCATTTCTAAAGAAATGAATAATGATAATGATTTGAATTTGCATAGCACGACTAACCTTGCAGGCTGGCTACGCCAGTGACGTTTTCCCAAGTTTGGTAAGCTGACTAAATTCTGTCGTAATTTCCGTTTTACTTTTGATTTTAGTTACATCATGTCTTACTCTTCCTCAATACACTCCAAAGCGTTGTTCTAAAACCCGCCAAAAGGAACTAATAAAAAAGCGAAAAATGCTGCGTCTGACAAAACCAACAATGCCAAATTATCCGATGACAAGCACGAATATTTTCGACTTTATCAGCTTTCCACGGTTAAATATGTCTTCATATGATGTTCTCAAAATGACAATTGCTAATCCAGACGAAAAACCGTGGGCTGTTGTATATAGAAAAATGGGAAACAGAAATAGAGACATTGCAGAACGCTTGCTAAAGAAAATTAAACCTTTCGATAGCTATTCCGATTATGCTGACTTGTTGGAGTTCTTTCGCATGAAACAGCACGTAAGTATAAATACTTTATTTATTAACAATAATAGCAAACAAGTAACGGTTTATAGTGCCAATTCGAAATCTGTGGAAAGGCCAGAAATTAGTGAAGACAGGATCACGAGTGGTGTGAATTTTAAATGAAAATTGTCATATTCACTCCGCCAGATTTAAATTTCTTAGGCCGGCATATGAAATCATGTTTAACCTAATTTCTTTCATTACAACGGGTGTTGGCTAAACGTTGTAAAATGTCCGTTAGTGTAACCGAGTTTGTACAAAAATTTGTTTAGGTAGTACCATACAAACCAAACCAACAATTACAAAGTGACAAAACGATCATGCATGTTTATTAAACCTGATATTTTAATGTGATCCTTAAAATAAAAAACATGTGATCCCATTCTGTCCATCTCTGGGTATTCTGTCCTGTCCGGAAAATACAGCGGATTTGGAAGGGAAACATCTCGGGAAATAAAAGCGATATAAGAAAAATTTTAGCGAAGACGTTAAAAAGTTGTAAAAATTGCTTTGTTTAAGGCAGTAAAAAATATTTTGCCGCTATACTTTAAAAAACTTTTGAAATAGGTTGTTCTCTGTTCAACTTTTATAATTGTTTTCAAATTTACATTGTTGTATTGTGAGCCTTTTGTTCGGGGGATTTTCTAGGAATGATATAGTTTTGCCACATAGGCCTGTCTCTAAGCAAAAGCCATTCGCTGTCTTGAATTTTTATCCGGTTCTCTATTAGGCGAAATTTTGCGAGCGGACCGGATATTCACCGGTGGAGCTCATTAGAAATTTCAGTGAAAAAAATCGATCCACGCCCAAAATTCAGCCTACAGATGTAAAAATCTCACACTTTGTAACAACACTGTTCACTCAACATGCCTGCAACAATGTAGTTAACGTGGCAGAACATGACCTGTTAAACTGTTATACATATTTCAACATGCTAGAACAGGCATGTTGAATCAACAGTTTGTTCATACATGTTATATTCATATAAAAACATTCCTGTTGTAACAACCATGTTTATAGTCAACTATAGGAACAACTCTGTTAAACACTGTTAGTTCAGCTCAAATATACCTGTTGTATCGTGTATGAACAATGTTGTTCATTTAACAGCGCTGCCCTTTGCTGTTATAACAGGAATGAACAATGTTGAAATTAAAATTTAACACAAGAAAGACCGGCTCTAGTCAAAATTGTTATATTTAAAAAAATGACCAAAATGGCAATCATCACCTTTAAAGTTTACTTTCGAATCACTTTCATTTTACTATTGTTACTGGGACATGCTTTTGGTGCTCAGAGCTGTGTGTATTGAGTTATAATAAAACCCCAATTTTTATCACCATTATTCATAACTTTTTTTCGGTTATTCATTAACCAATATGTATATAATTGCAGTATCGACTAGCTTGCCCTCATTCCAGTATGAAAGATTTAAACTTTTTTTAACCCTAAAATAAGGCTTGTTAATCACCAACTTATTTGGGAATGAATATGCATATATCTTAAAGGGATCCTCCACTCTAAAAACAAATATCAACTAAATACATCTAAGTAAAGCAAAAGAAAGACCTATGTGCATTAAATTTGTCTTAACTTTATCCTTCATTTGTAATTTACATTAGAAGTCGAGCCTCTAAATACATGGAGGCCGCCATCTTGATTTTTGGTGACGTAACTTGGTTGCTTGACATATTCCTCAATTGTTTTCGTCTATTAATTTAACCATTTTCATCATTCTAAGATTCACTGAGTAATGACTAATCAAAGAGAAGTGCTATAGTCATACTTTACCAACTATAAGAAACGAATCTGCAGTTCTCAACTAGTCAAGCAACCAAGTTACGTCATCAAAATCCAAGATGGCGCCCTCCATAGATTCAACTTTGAACGCTCAAGGTTCAACTTTCAACGTAAATTACAAGTGAAGGAAACAGTTAAGACAAATTTAATGCACATAGATCTTCATTTTACTCCATTTAGATATATTTAGTTGATATTTGTTTTTACAGTGGAGGATCCCTTTAAGAAATTGGGAGATGAATAATCTTACAATTACTCATTGAAGTTACAATGATCACATTGTTTGCATAACATTTGCTGATTTTTTTATGCAGTTTGTATCATGGATTTTGTTTATTTTTCACATAAACTGTATGTAAAGAATGTATCAGCAGTCGTTTTTGTTTTATTTGGGTCTGGTTCACGCCGCCATAGATCGACATAGACCTTATCCAGAAATGCTAGCCAGTGAAAAATGCAATTTTTTCCTCGCGCCTTCACGTAGGTCTCTATATGCAGGTAAACTAATAATATACTCAATATTACCACTATTTGATACAGGATGGTACTAGTACCGATCAATACTTCAGGTATCCATCGCAAGAAGGCGATTTTAAAGATATTACGAAAGCAAAGGCATGGCAAGAAGATGACGTATTTGTTGACCAGCGCCTCGCTGGCCTTAATCCAATGTCGTTACGAAGACTACGACAACGAGGTACATTGCTGTCTGTTATATCCTCAACAAGCGGTTTTTATTTTACCATTTACCGTATCCATGGTCACATTCCGCCATCCTGCACATATGCGTCCCTCTGTCGTACCGTTCATACCGCTATTTCTTGCGGAAGCAAGTAGGAAGCAAGTAGGCGTATGAACAATGCGAAGGCCTACTGTCTGCTCCGTTTGTCCGCGTCTCCGCCAGTTCGTCTGTGTGCCTGCCAATAACTATACAGGGTCTCTCAAAAAAAGACAGAACTTTCATAAATTACCATTGTATTCCCTGAAATTATTATTTACAAAAACGTAATTACTATTCACGATGATTTAATGGATTCGAAATTTCTGAGCCCCTGGGAACTTTATGTTTTTACATAAGTCAAAGGAAAACAAGTTGAAAGAACAACCGATTTTCGTTTCTATAAATAATTATTGATAATAACACATACATAATTTATGCAGTATCAGTTTTGAGACACCTGGAATATAGTTGTCTACCGGTCGGTATGTACACTTGGATTTCTGGTGCTCTGCATGTCTGTCTGCCTGACTAGGATGTAAAAACAAAATTTGTTTGTCGGTAAATTTACTTTGTTTAATAAGACATTTATATCTTTTTAGAATACTTGGAAGGGCTTTCAAAGTTTAGCGCTGACTTGGACAAAGCGGTTTCGAGGGTTGCTAAACTAAAAACAACCTTCCAAGAGGTCTGTATTTTGTAATATTTTTTTGCATTTACTGAC
>JAOBAZ010161876.1:0-10649 GCA_026546875.1 Pteroeides caledonicum | reverse complement strand
ATAAATCTAACTTTAGTTCTATAAATTATCTAATTGTTCACTTGCAAATCATATTAAGTTCTGACTTCTCTTTACTCCGGAACCTGGAAGTGTGTCGTTGTTCGCGTCAGGACTTCCAAACTGCAATATCTTCATTTGCGTGGTCACTCGGCTGTTATAGTGACATATCTCACAGCTCCAGAGGATAGACACAGTATTAAAAACCTGATAAGTCGCTGAACCAACCATAACATCTTTCCAAACTTCCCGATATAAACTTCTTAGACCAACCACGCGTTGACTTAGACCAACTTCCCGATATAAACTTCTTAGAACAACCACGTAGACTCCCTAAATTTCACTTGCAAGTTCCCCACGATTCTTTACTCATCTTGACCTCCAGACAAGGACACATAAGTCGCTCCAAACCTCTGTTCGCCCGCATTCGACGACGACTGTTCCCTCATTGGCGTTGCTGGGTTACCACGCTGTCTGCATGCGATCACGTTCGCGTTGATTTCAAAACTCAACCAACTCCAAATGGCGTCATCAGCAACAGTTTTGCAGGCAACGGTTCCACTTATCACTTCGCGTAACATTCGTAAAATAAACGATTTCAGTAACAACAGGAAAACAATACAAAATGTTCGCAAACTTCTTCTTACTACACCTGATTAAAACACTTGCAAACTTTTGAATGGACTACGATAGCTTCCACTTCTGTCGGCCACTCGCCAACGTTCGGGTATAACACCACTCACCCGCCACACGCGTTGAGATTTCTCGAGTCCTCTCGACTCACCGGACGCCCGAACTCGTCCACCGGAGCTCTTTGGAAGCCATATCTCATTCGTCGAGCAGCTTGCATTTTAACCAAGTCCGTACTTCGTTTCACTGACAAATCTGAATTATTTCGTTACCGAGAAAAACAGAACCATCCCACCGCTGCCACAAAATGTAACGAATTGCTCTGGTACTATGGCGCATCGCTACTGTGAGTGAGTTGAGTGTCACCCAGGTACACAATAACAAGACACATCAGGTGGTAAACTACGATCTTTACTGGACAACAACTCAACATCAACTGCCGCAACCGACAGCGCACACGCCATCTACACAAATACATACGTCAACCAACATCACGACCACAAACCACAATGAATACAAATTAATTACAAGTCCCTACAACTTACGATACGTTACATATATCTTCGTCAACGAACCACCTTCAGCGGAGTTCCAATATTCTACAAGTCAATCAATACATGAACTTCTTTAAAAAACTTTATTTCAACGTTTCGGGGCCTGCCCCTTTATCAAGAATAAAACTAAGTTTACAAAATTACGTATTTATATAACGCATAATGTCATAAATTCAATTTAAAGTATTATTAACAAAAAATATATGTTCATACAAAGTCTCTTAAGTTTAGCCCATGTGGTATAAAGGTTTTTAATTTGTACGCCCAAAAGCCCTCCCTATTTGTCGGATCATTAATATTTGTTTTGTCTATAATTTTCATTATTACATTATCCATCCCATTATGATTACTCTCAAAAAAATGTGCATAAAGATGTGCCCCTGCAACATCTCTCTGCCCATTCTGGTATCTATTTATGCTGCTTTTATGATTATTAAATCGCTTTCTAAAGGATGTAAAGGTACTTCCAATATACCTTTTATTACAATTCTTACATAAAATCTGGTAGATCACGCCGGCAGAATCACAATTAAACAAATAATTAATATTATACGTCCGATTACGATCCACAAAGGTACAACCTTCATCAACATGTTTGCAAATCTGACAACGTGATTTACCACATTTATACATTGCTTTAACTGTATTGTTTTCTCTTTTCAATTTGGACCTTACCAATGCATCCTTAATGCTTAACTTATTTGAACGCTGACTGGATACAGATTAAATTAAGATGTTTCGATACAGTTTCAGTAAAATTATTAACCTTTTGTTTGATTTGCCGATGTGTGGCCGCCAAGTCTTAATTCCATGTTATTTAACAAATAGATTGGATTTTGGCATGCGTGTGTACTGCAATAGATCACAGATGATGTCATAGCGTGTAATGAACTAAAAAGTACACTAGCTACACTTGGAAAAAATTGTTCAGTTATATTTTAATTTTGAGTCTCGTACTCATAGCAGCTTGTCCGTTTGCCGTTCCAGGCTAAAATACCATGACAGTGCCTACTGCGAGTGTTTCTTTTATGTCAGCTTGTTCTGGCGTTTTGGATTCATGTATCCGGCTGTATTTGACACAAATATTAATAAGTATAGTCGGCTTACTTATACTCTCTTTTTTAGTCCTTGCCGGGCTCTTCCCGTTGACTTCTGTTTACAATATCAATGTCAAGTATTACTGACACTTGTTGTATTCACCGCCTTCTGCTTCCTTTCGTTGTTGTTGTTACGTTTAATGGGCGATTAATAAACCGTTAAACATACAAAATAAAAACAAGTACAATATAAGTAATAAGTGTCTAACTGTCGCCATTATTATTGTTTCTCGCGCCAAGCCCCCGGCGCATGTGCCACAGGGCGCCCACAATAGTGCCCAACTATTGTTACATCTCTTCTCCTTAAGTTTCTTAAGTATAACTTCAAAACAGAACTAGAAAAAGAAAAATGCTCCATAAACGTTTCATGAAATAAACTGACTTCATTCGGTTCTAACCTATAACTATTTTATCTAAGTGTTCAGTGTCAATTGCACTCGTAATCTTCAAAACGTTTTGGAGCACGACGGCTTCGCCCCGAGCGGCGCACATTACCCTCTTTGCCATCTCTCTGGCCTCCCTTGGTATCTGCTACAGCGGGCTCGTCTATTGATTCATCAGTCATCAATCCCTCTGTTTTGGACAATTTGGTTTGTACAGGTAACTGCTCGGCGGTCGCGCGCAAATACCTTCGATTTCGACGATATCTTTAACCAATAACCGGGTAAGATCGAAAACCCAGGACTTGAATGACTTCACCAAGAGACCACGGTGAATCACCCGGACAACGCATTTGGACACAATCGCCTGCTGGCCTTTTCAACTTTTGTGATTGTCGATCAAAATATTTCTTTAGGTTCTTTTTGCTTTTTTCCATCTTCTTCGCCACCCCTTCGATAAGATTCGGTTGCAATTGCTTCCTTGCCAGTGGAAGACGTGTTCGGGTACGTCTACCAAACAGTAACTGGGCGGGAGAAGCACACATGCCTTCCGTTGGTGTGTTACGCCATTCAAGTATGCTGAGAAGTGGATCCTGTTTGTCGTCACAAGCTTTTTTTAACAACGATTTGCAAGTCTTCACAGCATTCTCCACTTTTCCATTGCTTTGCGGGTGGTGAGGACTAGAAGTCATATGGTTAAAATCCCATTCGTCGCTGAAATCTTTAAAACTTTCGCTGTTAAATGGCGGGCCATTATCACTCATCACCGTGATAGGAATACCATGTCGAGCAAACCACGACTTCAGTACGGTGACGACACGCGATGCCACTGCGCTTGTCATGTCCTGGGCTTCAAACAGTCCAGAATGATAGTCCACCGCTGTTAACAATGTCTGTCTGTCCAACTCGAATAAATCTACGCCAACCTTCTCCCACGGTATTTCAAGGACCTTGTGAGGGTGCAATGGTTCTTGGCACTGTTTTGGTCGATACCTGTTACAAATTTCACATTTGAGATGTAATCCTTAAGGACTGCCTTAATTCCTGGCCAGTAAACGGGGTCACGTGCACGTCTCAATGTGCCTTCGATACCCATGTGTGAGTAATGAAAACTTTTTATGGTGCTACGACGCTCTGCCACAGGTATAACAATGCGGTGTCCTTTATACACAATTCCATCTGCATAGGTCAATTCATCTGGACTGTTCCAGTATAAGTCAAAAACTCTTTTATTGGAATTATCAAGTTTGGACGCCTCCTTACGACTGTCAGGCCAGCCATTAGTGATGAAACGGCTAACAATTTTAAGCTCCTTGTCTCTGCTTGTTCTTTGGGGAGTTTCTTCAATTTTTGGGAGGGAACATTGATATCTTCATCATGCTTCAACTGTTCGAGTTCAGCGGAAAAAATTTCTCTTTCAACACTCTATCACAAGGTTCTTTTTTATTCGCGTTGACATTCAAATACGCTTGACTGAGCGTATCAGCCAGATACATCGTGCTTCCTTTCTTGTATTCTACTCTGATGTCGTAGCTTTGTAATCGTAATCTCATCCGTTGTAATCGCTTCGGTGCGCTCTGAAGCAGTTTTCTCAATATAGTCTCCAGTGGTTTGTGGTTTGATTTTACCACTACATCGCTTTTTCCAAAAATGTATTGGTCAAACTTCTCGCATGCGTAGACAATGGCTAAAAGCTCTTTTTCACTTTGGCGTAGTTGCGTTCCGTTGCTGTTAGTGCTCGAGAGCTGTAGGGAATTGGGTGACCGTCTTGTAAACGAGCCGCTCCGAGACCTGTTTGGGACGCATTACGCTGTATAGTTACCGGCTTTGTGACGTCATAATAGGCAAGCACTGGTGCAGTGCTGATCATTGTTTGAATTCGAGCCACCGCTTCTTCGTATGCGGTTAACCAGCACCACTCGACATCTTTCTCTGTAAGTTTCCTCAATACTTCTGTTTCATCAGAAAAACTTGGCTAGGTAATTTACCATACCCAGGAACCTTCGTAGAGAATGCACATCTGTAGGATGAGGCATGTCGATGATAGCCTCCACCTTCTTTGAATCAGGCTTTAAACCATCTGGGGTTAAAATGCGCCCAAATGTGCCCAACAAATGCCACTTCCGTCGTTCTTAGCTGGGCCTTTTCTTTCTTGAGCTTCAGGCTCTTCGCTCGACAGCGCGCAAGAAAGGCCCGAACATTGTTGTCATGGTTTGCATTCCACTGCTCTGGGGTGCTTCCGAGCCCAGCGACGACAAAATCATCAGCTACCACTTCCACTCCATGTAACCCTTCAACGTGTTCCTGCATCTACTTCTAGTGCGCTGTTTATGCCAAACGGCATACCTTTCTAGCAATACCGCCCAAATGGAGTGTTGAAAGTAGTGAATAGACTGGACGCTTGATCAAGCTCTACTTGCCAAAATCCATTACTGGCGTCAACACACTGAAGATCTTCGCCCCATTTAACTGTGTAGCAATTTCCTCAATGGTAGGAATAGGGAAATGTTCACGCTTTATTGCACCATTAAGATCTTTGGGGCCAAGACAAATGCGAATATCAGCTTTCCCGGCTGGTCCTAAGGTCGGTTTCCGCACAGCAAGCATGCTGGAGACCCAATCAGTAGTTGATCAACCTTTGCAATAATGCCATCCTTTACCATGTTGTCAAGCTTTTCTTGGACTTGATCGATTACCGCTACTGGCAAACGTCGAGGCGGATGCACTACAGGCTTCACCGATGGATCTATGACAATGGTATATTGCCCTTCAAGTTTTCCAAGACCTTCAAAGACATCATTAAACTTTTGTAAAAAAGTGTCGAAGCCTGTGGTTACTACATTTACACGGGTTTTTTGGTCCGAATCAAGGATCTTTATCATGCCCATGTCAATCAACGTTTGCTTGCATAGGATTGTCTCATACCTTTGTCCTTTTACTACATTTACGACATGCTTGTGGGTCTGGGTACAATTTTCCAATCATATTTGTCCACTATCAGGGGGGCTGAGATAGACAACAAGGAAAGTTGTCTACTTGTTTTAGTAAACATTCAGTTCCACGGTAGAAAAAAATACAGTTTTTTTTATGTAAATTAATGAAATTTGGCCGCAATTAGCTCTACTTTGGTGACATTTTCCCCAACCGTTGTCTATCACAGAATATACAACGGTTGAGTAGCCAAACAGAAAGCAGGATTTGTAATAAACAATTACTGAGTGTATACTAAATACATATAGATAGAGAAACTCAAACTGAAATTTTTTTGCCAAAGTCAATTACGTCATCCGCATGTAAAGTAATGACGTCAAGATTAGTAACCCTGGCCCCCTGCGCCCTGGGCTCCGCAATAAAGAAATAACAAACTTCATAATTAGGAGTAATAATTGAAATGTGTTCACACGGCGATTAAACTGGCAGCGGTGACGTATGATCAGTAGATCATTTACTAAACGTAGGCAAGGAGATTCTCAAATACATTGAAATAAACGTCGTTTTTTGACAAAAATACAATGCCAGTAGTCTTAAAGATGCGTAATGCGATCATCCACTTGTAACGAGGATGGTGATTGCCAGTCGGCAACTTTGATGCGAGCCAGTGACAAATCCCTCTGGATTCTGGCTCTTTTTAGTTTTTACACTTATTATTACACAACTTTATTAAGCGGATATTTAAAAGAAAGACCGCAAAATAACATCAGTTGCATATTATAGATCTATAATATGCAATTAAGAAGGGGTAAGAGATTCCTGCAACAATGTATTGCTAGTATGATTTTAAGGGCAATTTACACGCTATGTTGATAAAAAAAAAGTCGCAAAGCATGAGAAGTTTCTGACGAGCAAAGTGAGACGTAGATGGTGGACGATCTGAAATTAAGCGCAAATAATACTATATTGAATACATTTGAATTTTATTAGAGCTTCCTAACCATGTACTCCAGTAACTATAGATAGACTAGTCACTATTGGAATTATAACGCGTACTTGGCTTTGGTTTCACCAGTCTACGTCACACTCAACTATACTCAGTCCCCCGTGGATGCGCAACTTTTTATGCTAATTAGGCAAAAAAGCGTTATTCAAGGCTCAGAGAAAAACTCTTTTTTTTTGAATTTTACATTCTTTTTCCCAAACTCTACGCACTTGATAGTACTATAAGTACCTGCACTTGATAGTACTGATGGTACATGGAAAAGTGCCTAGAAAACGACTTTTATTAAGCATGTCTTAGAACTAAAATATTGTTACGGGAACTAACACTTTCGGAGACGCTGAGTTCAAATCCGAAGAGTTCCCACTCTGTAGACCCGCAATTTTCTCACAAACTGCTAGTTTAACTCCACTAATTTCACTATCAATTTTTTCATTGTTCAACGACACGGATAGGTGAACACAGCTCAAAATGATTCCTAGGAACCAGACCCTACATTGAACAAAGAACCGTTTTGTTTAGAAGATTGTGAGTTATGCAATTTTAAGCGAGTTGGATGTAAACATATCTTGTCTACAGTTTTAGGAGGATGCCAATATTGCTTTGTAAAATCCTCAGTACTGGCTACATCTCTATAAAATCAGAAGGATGCTTTGGGTTTATCTGTGCGGCTGAGAAACAGCCCCTTACATGCGATCAAAATGTTTTAAACAACAATGTAAGCCGGCTGCCTTATAAAATGGGTAAGCAGTTCAATTTCCAACACAGTTTTGAGACACAATTGAAGGAGTAACTAATTATTAAATTTAACCTATCGTATCAGTTGGTGTTATTGTATACGATAAACAAATATTATTGGACGTAGGGCGCGATAAACGTTAAAATTACCAAATAAACAGCTCGTGTACAAATTTCTCCACTTTGTCGTACGTTAACAAGGCATATTTGTACTTTACCACCGACGTTCGTCATAAATGTTAACATTAAATCCTTCTATAGACGTACTGAGGATCGATTCTGTCCAGGTCTTCTAGCAGCAACTTATTGACAATATCCCATTTTAGCGTTGTCGTCACCGTTCGGTTGGTTCGGCGTTATGTCTGATCTAAATACCCTGATCACGTTGAAAGAGTTATTTCTCAGCTCCATGGCATGGCCAGAAGACTTAGAATTAATGTCCTTATGATTTTATAGGGACACCGCTAGAATTAAGGATTTAAGAAAACGTTATCTGTAGTTTGGCAAAGTTGTAGAGAAGATATCTTGTTTAAGACTAGCACGCAAAAGATTTCATAACTCGAAATGATTCAAGCAAAACGCTCTTTTATTGAAGTGAAGACTGGCTAATAGAACGTGGTCCTTTTGAGCGGCACAATAGCGCGTCGTCATCGATCCATGTCGCTAAACAATGAAAAAAAATTGTTGTGAAGTTAGTGTCGATAAAATAGCAGCTCGTGAGAAAACTGCGGATCTGGAGAATGGACACTTTTCGAATTTGAACTCTGCGTCTTGGAAAGTAAAAATATTTTAGTTCTAAGCTATGCTTAATGAAAGTGAAAGATTTAGGGACACAGCAGACAATCTGTTACAAATTGAAACAAAAATTTGGTGAGAGTTGCTCTTTAATGAGATAATTGCAATTAATATTCATTTTTTGTAAACTTGCGTTTACAAAAAATGAATGTACTGCGATTTGTACCACGTGAGTGAATTTTATATAGCAACAACGCCACAGCAGTGCCGTTATAAAATTTATTGCATTAGCAAAATGGCGGCAAATTAATACGGAAACAAACAAAGAATTTGGTGAGCTTACTGACGACCAAATTGAGAAAATTATAGATAAATCCACACCTAAAAATACGAAGCGAGCAACTGCATGGGTTGTTTCCGTATTTAAAGGTAAGCGTGTGTTATTTAAGTTTAAAAATGAAATAAAGTGGCGAAGAGTGGCGAAGTAAAAAATACTTGAAAAAATGAATATTAAAATGATTAAAGCACTCTTTGTTCGTGCGTTATCGGGTTTCACATGCACTCGTTCATAAAGAAGGAACTCGAAATTTCTCGGAAACTTCTCGTTCCTTGTTTATGAACTCGTGCATGTAAAACCCGATAACGCACTTACAGAGTGCTTTAATCCTTAATTAAAGTGCAATTGACTGTCATAAGTTGAAATCGATATATAACACCGGGAGGATATCCCAGTTGGTAGATTTATCTGGTGTTTTTACCGCGGCGAAATAGAAGGGGTGAAACATTATGACTAGCGGTGTTTTTTCCCTAGAAAGAGTTTTCTGAGATAGTTAGCAGGCTTTGATTAGCGAGAGCTTTTAAGGCTTTGTTGCCAGCGTGCGCGACAAGGTAGGTTAGATAACAAAAATTGGCAAAAATATACTTCATCTCCGTGACTATTGACTCGAAATCTTAATCTTCCCAGTATAAGCGGCATGGGCGAGTACGGTATAGATTCCTCTCACTATGGTCAGGGTGGTTGGAAAAGAACATGATGGTAGCTATTGGAATCTGTTCGCTTGTACGCGACTGACGTTTTGTATGTGCGTACGTCTGTACGTACACGCACCGGCTCACGCACATGTACACATACACGTACACGCAGATTTTTATCATGTTTGACCGAGTCTTGCATTGAAGTTCAAACATTGTTCTAGTTGAAAGGCCAGTGTCACCTGTTTACTGCGCATCCCAAATATGCGCTGGTTTATATAGTTGTCGGGCGGACAACTCAAAATACTGGCAAACTATACTGTTATAGTTTTTAATCCCGTTGAATCTTTGCAATCCGGGACTTATAACTTTATATTTTTGCAGCCTAATGTTGCCAAATCAAGTCAGGAAATTCGAAGAGTCTCGGTTCACTCTATAAGAGTCTCTTGAACAGCCAAACGATACGGCCTTCAAAAAGCATTTGTTATCACTAGAATAATAGTAATTTGTTTACCTGTGATGACAAAGCGATTGTAAGCATTTATAAATGACCAATTTATTATAATTTTCGAAATATACTTAATACATCGCAGTGTCAAATGGCAATAAGTCAACAATCTGTTATTACCCAATGTGTCGCGTCATAAAATATCCAATATAATTTAGCCAATCAACGCCGTGACACAGCCCCTTTAATGCTAAAGTGTCATTGTATGATTCAGAACGCACTTTAAAAGTTTGAATATTTTTAATTGAGTTTCGCAAATTATAGTTAGATCCATCTTAAATTCAAACATTTCCTTAGATAAGAAGGTGCATTTCCGTTAAATGTTTTATGCATCATAATAGCGTTTTGTCGCTAGTTCTTTGACTGGCAAGGGTTGACCACTGACCTATATATATATATAACATAGGCTATATTATATGGGTCAGTGGGGTAACCGACTCAGCTAATATATCAAGAGTGTGTATATGTGCAGTTATGTAATTATGCGAGCTGCACAGCTGTGTAACTTTTGTAATTTATCAGATTGGGTTTGATCAACTCTCACGCTATGTTACAATAATTAAAGTGTGGTTAATCATCAGTTTGGAATGCATACTGGATCGGTAGAGATGAGGTCTTGGGCGACCTCACTGGCGGCTATATTTGCTTACCCAAAGTGTTAAGTTGCACAGATCTACGGCATACGTGAACATCATTTTTAATTTTTTATCGTTTTTAACTCGTTCCTGTATTTGAATATTCCCTAACGTTTTTCCGAATTGTTCTTTTCGTAGGGGGAATCCGATCTGGAAACCTTGCGTCAAAAACATTTTGTACTGTAGTTACACTTTACGTTTGCGTATAAGTGAGCACGACAAAAACTCTCTGCTCTGTAGTCAGTTGAACCATTCCTTTGATCAAGCTGACGATATGAACTGTTATGAAGATCAATAATTTGACCAATTTTATTTCTTATAAATTCCCAGGAGTACACGCTCTTGAACTTAACGTAAAAAGCTGCTTAAAATCGTAATTATACCAGCAAGAATTCAATATAATAGGTGTACTTCACACACCTGTGCGTTTAATCATGCATTCAAATTCTAACAAAAGCTTAATTTCAAT
>JAOBAZ010161765.1:0-10650 GCA_026546875.1 Pteroeides caledonicum | reverse complement strand
GAAAACCTTTTATTTTTTCGGTATAATATATCATTTATCACCCTCCGCTCGTGTGATACCGTGAAATATTCCCCTCAGTGTTGATATTTCCCTCGGGCGTATCACACTCGCTCCGGGTATATAAATGATAATTATCACAAGTCGCAATGACCTATCCGTCTATCTAAAATCTGAATACTGTTTTGAAACTTTAGAACTGCGTTGAGATCTTATCTATTTGAAAACTTCATAGCGATTCCTGGTTTTTAACTTTGTGCTTCGAATTTAGACTTTCATGTATAATTTATATAGGTACCTGAAAGGACTCTTTTTCGAAGACATTAAATTTTAAAAATAAATTAAATTAACTAAAAGAGATTCAAATCTGTCTCAAGTGCCGAAAAATTTGTGTAATATGTGGTTAGAAAGCACAAACACTATTTTATTTCTCGGAAAGTCGCAAATAAAAGTTTGCCTTAGTAAAATAAATATACCAAGACATCAATAATATGCTGTTTGCAGATAAAGGCACTTTAATTTGTTTGCTTAAATAAATTCGGTTATACACTCGTAAAAGAAGTTTTAGATAAGACTAAAATAAAACCGCGTAATTATTATTCAGATTGTAACGACATATGCCACATGCTATTTTACGCCACATATTATTCTATTTTTGTGAAACAGTGTAAACTTTCTGATAATCGTTACCCCAAAACACAAGGGATTGCCCATTGACGTCTAAAATAGTCTTTCGCGATAGTAAATTACAAAACCTGACTATTCGATGTTGGAAGATTGGGTTGAGAATATAAGGAAACGTTATATATTTGAAGGAACTGGAGGGTGCTCTTCAGTAAATGCAGTGGTGTGATAAGTTACACAAAACTTAGAGCGTCAAGATGTATACAGGATGCATGAAAGATTACGAAATGCAAAACGTAAAGGCCACATACCTTGTATTCCCTTGCTTTTGTAAAAAGCTCTCCAGTTTTGGTCTTCAGTTTCTCGCAAATGATCGTGACCAGCTAATGGCAGCGTTGTTATATAGCCAAAGACTGAAGGTCAAGTCAAACTATTTGTAATAAGAACGTCAGTTTAAATTAGGCTTAGATCAAAAGTAAATTTAAATCAGTTAACTGTTCCTGTTGTTATATTGTCCGCTATCTATAGTTTTGGTGATTCTTATACTGATCTTCGGCTTTGCTTTTTGAGTTTTTTCGAGAAAGATTAGACAATTTGAACCTATTGAAACAAACGGCGTTGTTTGAAATGGCGATGTAGTAAACTGTCCGCGGTGGGAGGACATAAACAAAACACAATTAATAGCTCTATTAAATAATGAAGCTTTTCCGAAAAAATGAGGTAGACGAGACATTGCTCATGTGGCTCCAGCACTAATTAAAGGTCACATATATTCAAAAACTGTTGTCTAACTTTCCTTAATTATTAAACAAATACGAATTTGACACCACTGTATGCGCAATGTAAAATATATCAAACCCCGCTCAGATGTATTCAGATAAATTTAAAAATACAGAATGTTAAAAATTTCCGCCTTTAATTCCTTTCTCAATCGTTTTTGACGTCTACAAGTGAACTCCAAGACGATTTAAAAAACGATGACATCTATTATGCCCTTTTCATTTACCTCTTTCGACGAGCTTCTTGGTCGACAAAACTCTTCCCACCAAACAAACGTTCGTCGTTTTGTGAAAACATTGTCGTGTTTTGCGCTATCGACTGTTAAAGCTATACATGTATTTAGTACAAAGAATTATATTTTGCAATAAATAGTGGATCGCGTTAATAAAAAACCCGAATTATATTTCTGCACTGCTTCCAACACTGCTTCCAAGAAACTCTTTGATAATTCAGAATAGCAACATGAGGCTAAAAGTAAGCCACAAAGCTCAAAAAAGGCCCATTTATATCAAAACCATAGTTGTTAATTCTGAGCGTACGTCATCGCCTTTAAATATTATTTAAATTATCCGGAATTAAAATCACACAGGCGTTGCAGTTGCTAATCTACGTCAAACAGTGCCTTTGTCCTGCACAAGTATTTGTTTTTTCTTTTTTTGATCGAAACTTAAATATTTGTTTTTATAGTTTTGCTTTGACTGGAAAAAGCTGTGGATACTTCGTGACATAATCCTGAAAATCTCGTTTAAATGACACGGAAATGAGTCTTCGAAGCTTTTTAAAAGCAATATATCTTGTACTAAATCAAACTTCTCAGCGAAATATTGCAACTATATATGCTGTCACACTTTCTAAGACGACGGACATAGACGAATATGTCGTCTGGTTACATCTATAATTAATAGAAACTTACAGCAGTTTTAGTTAAAACAGGCAAGATTGAGCTGTCTGTTTAGCGTCATAGTGACTTATCATTTACCTAAAACTAGAAAAGGCCACATTGAAACGTGAATGAGGTTAACACGCTTTTGAAAAGCTAATATCTTCCAAACTAAATCATTGAAGCAAAATATTGCAGTTATACGACAAGTTTCAAAGTTTAACACAAGGTTGCTTGCGAAGTACTCAAAGATGAAGTTAATCTTTGTAATTTTGTATTTTATTGGAGTTACTTGGCATAGACGTGATTGGGTCGTTTCAATTCAAGGTGAAAATAGGGAAACAGTAAATATTTTTGGTGGCTCTTCGCGGATGAAGCCCTTGACAATTCTGATGAACGTAAAAATAATTTTTTGGAACACAAGTTATACAACTTGAAAACAGATGCCTCATTTTATATTTACGTCAGTACTTATGTCATTAACAGAAAAAAGTCAAAATAACTAATTAATCAGCAATTAGTTCGGTTCTCGTATTATTGTCAATAATAATTAATTTTATTCTAAACGTCAATCCATGTGATTTTTCAAATTCTTGTTAAGATAATTATTATCTCAGCTTCCACACTATGTTGCTATAAAGAGTACAGTAGTGGCAATGTTGTTCTTAAAACAATAATAATATTTCATCAGGAAAATTTGTCATATTAAATGGTTTTCAAAAAGCATCTGAATTACTTATTATAAAACCTAACCAGGCAAGTATATGGTAAAACTAAGAATGCTGTAAATTTTTCAACAGTTGAAAAGGTTTAATATTTGACGAGACTCTGATATCTACGCAATCACTCACAGCTTGATAGCACTACATCCCAGCTACGTGTAACACGGTCTAGATACGTCTCATCCCGAATTGTATCCCTGTACAACCTCTACTGTTAAGTGCTCCATTGAGTGATGTGTATGAGCATTTACTCACGTATAGATATACTGTATAGAAATCTATGGTAAAATCTTCGTTGTTCTATTGCGATTCGCGACAGGTGCTTCTGAGCCAGACAGATGAATACAATGGTTTATCCAGTATGGTTTTAGCGGCTTTATTTTGCAAACTTGAAAATTATTGGTTTTTAATATTATCAAAATAGAAATAATAAGCGTAATGTTGTTTTTATCTCTCCATACTATGTGCGCGTAACCAAACAAATATTTTTGTCGCCATTAAGGCAGAATGGCAACAAGTTTACGAACATGCTAAACAACGCAAGTACATGACTTAAATGGTGGTACGACCACAAGTACGACTCAACCGCGTGAGGACTGGGCACCACTTATTGTCACTTGCACACATCTTTGGCAAACCTTTGAATATTTTAGGGTACGAAAACGACAATGAGTACAAGAACATCTATGACAAATATTTTATGACAAACAAGGCAAGAACTCGTGAAAGTTTACAATTCTATTCAATTTTGCCACATATGATGCTTTGTTTATAATAACATTGAGCAGATTTAGATTACACGACGTGAGATCCAACACAACGTGAACGGCATCACCTCCCGCTAACTGTCGTCAATGTGATTGAGATTTCCGGTTTACCTCGTGCCATTTGCTGACTCCAGAACGGGAACACTGATTTTTCTGGTCGGCTTTAAACGTCCACTAACAATCGTTTTTTCGTAAAAAGGTTAGTTTTATGTAACGCGCTTTGTTCCTTTGTTTGCCTTTTCTTATGATCTTATCCACATTTTCTCTCCAATACTGTTTTAATTGTTATAACAATCTTACAGATGATCTCAAGCAGATCTTGTCGTCGTATTATATTTTATAAATTAATGTTCCTATAGAACAGCTGAATCAAACATTTCACAGGAACCATTTTTAAATACATAGTATGGAAATAGTGTTGATAATGTTCCACAGTATTGATATTATATGGATTTTGATTTTTCATAGTATGGATTTTGCTCCGAAATGCATACTATGGAAAATCAAAATCCATATAATATACATACTGTGGATCATTATCCATACTTTTTTCCATACTATGTATTTGAAAAAAAATTTCCAGTGTGTTTTGTGTTACGACATTATGTAGTCAGCTTAGATCTCACGCCGTGAATGCTAAATCTCCCTATTACAAGACAAACCCAATCTCTCCGCTTTGCAGGCATGACAGATTCAACTTTAATAGCTTAAGATAATGGCGTCCAGGAAGCTTTGTCATATTACATGGTTTTCAAAAAGCATCTGAATTACTTATTATAAAACCCAACCAGGCAAGTATATGGTAAAAACTAAGAATGCTGTAAATTTTTCAACAATTTATTTTAAAAAGCGTTAATGTTTGACGAGGTCTGATATCTGCGTAAAGAGCGTTCCAATCGCTCACAGCTTGATAGCACATCACCCCAGTTACGTGTAACACGGTATAGTCAGCTCATCTTCTCGAGTTGTGTCCCTGTACAACCTCTACTGTTATAGACTCCATTGACTGATGTGTATGAGCATTTACACACTTATAGATATACTGGAAAATCTTCGTTGTTCTAGTGCGGTGCAGTTTACAGCGACAGGTGCTTCTGAGCCAGGCAGATGAATACAATGGTTTATCCAGTATGGTTTTAGCGGCTATTTTGCAAATTTGAAAATTATTGGTTTTTATTATTATCAAAATATAAATAATAAGTGTATGTTGTTTGCCAACAGAAATAGCGTCCACAAATCCGTAGCACACTTCAAGACCCTAGCACCACAGATGAGCAGCTGGAAACTTCCCACTAAAATTTGCGTCTATTTTGCTCACACATTTAAGAATGGAGGGTGGGGTAATAATAACGCATATGCGAAATTCGCAGCGTAGTCAAATCGAAATTTCAGAACATAGAAAAATAAAAGGAAAAAAAGAAATAGAAGGCCAAACAAAGAGCACAGTCGTTCATGGCTAAAGGCCATTCTAGCTTACAAAAAACCCACTTCGTCAGTGACTGTCACTCATCATTTTACGAATTTTTGTAATAGCCATAACTTATAATAATTATTTACTTGGTGGTGGAGTTAAGACCCAGGAAAACGCGGATGACCGCCAAGTCTTATCGACTCTCACCAGCTCCCATGTATTTTGAACTGGTCCAAACTTTGGTGATAGCTGACCTGTGTTTTGCCGGAAAAACGAGCGGCTTGCAATTTGCAAGATTAACAAAACGGACGACGTTCCTGGGCAATTTTCTGACACTGTCAAGAAAATCAAAGCAAACAATGTTGAAATCTCTGAAAAAGGAAATAAGATAATATTTCCCACCCTGTTGCGCGCGGACACTAAACTCTCATAACTATTATTCTCGTTTGACCGCCTCCGAGGATTTTTTCAAACGTTGTTGGTGAGTAATTATCAACCACAAACTGAGGTCTGTGGTACGGATGCATCTAGAATTGTTTTCTCTCTGTATACTTACAACACGATTATATGTTTCACTCATATGATCTGATTCTTACACAGTTGTATTTTTCGGGGAACTCCCATACTTACAGTCTGGTTAGTTGGGACCTTAGCAAAGCAGCAACGAGGAGGCATAATTGATAATGAATTAAAACCGCCCAAGAAATTAAGCTACATATAATAAATGTAGTTTATGTTATCAAAGGATTAAAAATTATATTATTGCTTACAATAACACTTAAAACGAAAAGTTTTTACAAAATGTAGTTTTGCTAATCTGTTCTCCCTAGATGAGCGGCACTCATCCTCGCTCCTGTCTTGGCACAAGAGAAAACTAGAGCAGCCGAAAAAAATCCTGCGACCCTTGTCAAATTCGAGTCTTCCTTCCCACATAAGACTCAGATGATATCTTAATCAGATAGCTCATGCTCAATGAAAAAAGCAAACCAATACGGTACAATGTAGGAAAACTAATCGCTATACCACCACACACTACTCCGTTAAAATAAAACCTACGATAATGTGTAGCTGACATGAATTTTTGGCAAACAGCGCAGAATAAGAATTGAACAACAGGGCAACTCAGGTCGGAACCTTTGAAGTTGTGTCTTTGCGCATATTGAATTGCGCATGCTGACGTCTATTACCCGGTCAGAAATGTGCGTGTAAATTGACAGAACAGCCAACAAACAAGCTGAACTGGTTGATTCCTATTACCCACATACTGCGTTCACATGTCACAGTCATTCGAAATCGCAGTAATCACATGTAAAATGCATGTAAAAATGTCAATGTTTACGTCTAAAATTGGAGCACCACTTGTAGTGTTTTGCTAAGGTTATTCTGGCCTGTAAACTTCTTAAAATATAAGGACAAATGGCGCGACTGAATCGCTTTTCCCTTTATTTCGTATTTTCTTGGAAAGACATACTAAGATCTCCTGGATTTTCCAGTATATCTTGATATCCTGTAAGTATGGTCAACACGGCGTCATAGTCATAACCATAAGCAAAATTTAAAAATCCAAACAATTGAATGAAACCAAGCGTGCGACTTAAGAATCGCTTTAATCATAGCCATAAGGCCATCATAGGCAAACTGTTGACGGGCTTCTGATAAACGACATGCATAGGAACCAAGCCTTCAGTCTTGTTCTCGGAGTGTCATATTCCTAATCATAAAGCGTGAGCAATTGAGTAAAATAAAGAATGCGGTATAAATGTTATATAATCATAAACATAAGATAATAAAATTACGGAAATTCTTGTTTCTTTGTTTTTGAAGGAATGTAATCAGACTTTGTTGCATTAGGCTTATGATTACAACGCACGTATAACCCACGCCTAAATGTTCTGATTAATAATAGAATAATAGAACGGATAGGAGTGCAATTAATGCCAAAATCATACGTGGTTACAAAATCAACCGACCGCGTAAGGAGGTTGATTTGTAACCACGAGTATGATTTTAGTATTAATTGCACGACTTAATTCGTTCTATTACTTATTAATTGTATACTTTCTGTACTCAGAAAAGCACAAAAATACATTTTTTTGAAATCCAATATATTAGATTTTTGTCACGACAATTCTTGGTAAATAGTACATTGGAATCATTTGCTACAATTTATATCACCATTAATTTCTGGGTTGATAATTAGCTAGTTGTAAATACTAGAGTGGATTTTATTGCCTATAGGCAAGAGTGCGATTACAGCTCACAAAGGGTTCGCACCCTTTGTGAGCTGTAATCGCAATTAATCCACAAATCGCATTCCTCTTAGGCAATAAAGTTGTAGTATTTGCTGCTGAATACAGAAGATATATAATTAATGCGAGAACAGCGTTAACACTACCCTGATGCAACCAAAAGGTGTTTTTGCGTTATCGTAAAGTGTGTTATGACATATTACCAATGCATAAGTACCACATTTCAGTTATTTTAATTGATGTCAGCTTTTTAAGAACTTGGGAAACGTATTTCCGCCATTCAAACAAGATTTTTCCGCTTGTGTTACAAAAACTCATGTGTTTTTTCCGTTACTAAGTCTAGTAGGCAAATTAAGATTTTATTCATAACTCGGCACGATCAATCGACTTATTCACTTGCGCACCCGAGAAGTCAGAAGGGCTTGAGAAGGCGTAATTGGGCACTACTCGAGACCAACTTCAGCGCTTGAGTGCTCTCTCGACCTCTTAAGTGTTTAATAACCCAATAATAAACGCCAAATCATAAAACAGCTGTTTTACAGTATAATTAACACACAAAAAAGGTTGGAAAATTTTCCGTTTTTCTTGGTGTTTCAGTTACTTTCAGCACAGATTTCAACAAATCCAAAAAGTCCTTATATAAAGTATATGGTTTAACCAATATTTGGTTTGTCATTTTTTGTGGAAACACAAATATAAAGAATACTCTGAATATTCGTTCAGCAAATAGCCTTTGTTCAACGAAGTCAAATGACTAAAAAAGCATATGGTTACAGACATTGTGGGGGGTTACCTCACCTTTGAGATCACGAGTCCGAAGGCGTACTCCCACGGTTTCCAACCTTACGTGGGATATGATTTCCCGTTGTATAGAATATCAATAAGTTGGAAAACTTAAATATTGTACGTTGGAATTTGGTTCGTCCTCTCAAATTTTCGTGATCTTTGACATAATAAAAAAAAGTTAGTCAATAGCTTTCATTATTTTGTGATGTTTAAGACCTAGCCAGCGCACAGGGAGCGCACCTTAAAAAACGCGTCCTGGCCACATGTCTCTAAAATAAGCAGATCGGCTGAACTCCTTTATGTGTAACTAATCGCCTGGGACACAACATTGACAAATGCACGCATAGAGTGTATGAACAATAGACGACGTCACTTAATTACCTCGTTGCGCAACGTCATCGCCATTACTGGAAAATTACACACGTAAAATCGCGCAAGTTGAAACAAGCCCGTTACCAGCTTGCTACGAGTCTCAGTAACAAGCCGCATGCGAGATGCGTTCGCAAGCCCTGTTCCAGACTTGTTGACAAATTGCAGCAACTTGTTATCATGTTGTTAACAAGTTGTTTAATCCTTCAAACTTGTTACATGGTGTTCTGACAATTTGATATCACTCTGCAACAATCAACTTGTTAAAAACTTAATATCCACAAGACTGATGCAACTTGATGAACGATAACAACCTTGTTACTAAGCTTCATAACCAGCTTACGCCAAGCTTCTTCCGAACGCATTCCGCTGCGGATTGTGAAATTTCTCGGTGTCTATATCGCAAGCGTCACTTCCAGAAACATAGCGGACTGTGCTTTGTTTATGGGCAATCTTATAGTGGTTCATTGTTTTGGCGTCGAGACCTCGCCTTACATGCTCTGCCCACTTATTTTGTATAGCAACTAGATCAACTGAACTGAGCTCTGGCATGACCTCATCATCGGTCATGGTTTTACAGCAGGGAAAAGCACTCTTTTTGTTGACCTAATGAAAAATTCGTGACAAAAAGACAGTGATATTTTTACGATTTTATAAGATGTTTTAGGCTGGGAACTTACGAAAACCACATAAATATGTACAGATCTTCTTTCCCTGGACGCTATACTCTAACACCGAAAAGAGATTTTTGACTAATTCTACAGCTATTGTTTACAAGATTTTTGTAATTCTTTGGTGCCAAAGTGGGGACCGATCGCGCGCGGCTATTTGCGGCATTTCGTGAGGTGAAGCCTTTCGAAACCAAACATCTAAACCAGGTAACCAATCAGATTTAAGAAACTAGCGCAACAAGGAATCGCACTGGATGCTTTTTGTTTTCAAAGCTATATACTTAAATTTAGTCAAAAATGAAAATTTAATTTTATGATTTCAAGATGAATACAATAAACTTGGTAGTTATATACCATGTCACCGAAGTTTGGACGAAACTCAAACTGATCATCGCACCCGCAAACGTGCGATTTGCAGTCACAAGTTTGATTTCAATCCAAATAGCCCACCACTAAGAATAATTACCATTATTAAAAAAAACTCGAATAGCATAGCAGTTATACACAAATTAGCTCTTGTTGAAAACGATGATGATAGATATAATACATTAATTTGTCGCATGAGCTGTAATATCTATAGAAATAATATTATATTGAATCGTATAGTATTTCGAACAAAGACTTCGCGTCACTTGAAGTGGAATGATAAAATTTGAATTTAAAAGTTATCAGTCAACGACAGTGGCTACTTTCAGGAATTTAATTTTGTTTAACCCTTTAAGGCCCAATCATTTTTTTTTGTTCTTTGTTTTGCTATTGTTTTTGCTTTGTTCTATCGTTTATGCTTTTGTTCTTAGTGTCCGATATATCGGACACTGGGCATTAAAGGGTTAAATTGCTAGTGTGACAAAAAACTGGCCTGAAGAAATACATTAACCATAAACAGGTACCATTAACTATGTGAAATTGCAAACCACGTACAATATTTAATACCCATTGAGTTGCAAACCGATGAATTTTATTTCGGCCGCAATGTTGCTTGCATTCGATTGAAAAAGGCTAAAGACTTAAAGAACATTATTGTCTCAAATGAAAGAACTCCTAAATTGTTTATATACTTTTACAGTTTTGCCATATCTCCCTTAGTTCTCCATATATTTCATTTTAAATTTCAGTATATTTTGTTCTCGTCCGCCATTTTGGATTTTACCGGATGTGCAAAAATGACGTCAAGTGCAAGTTCACGCTAACTTTTAACTTAAAGACCTCATTACAAAAGCTGACTTAACAATGTTATCTTAACACGTCACTATTACTTGTTGGTGTGGAAACTGTCAAACAAACATTTGACTTTGAATCCGTCGCACGGGAAGACGTTTAAAGGTCACCTGAAACGTAAAATTGGATATTCTGTTTTCTTCATTTTTACAAAATATACATTGAAAGAAACTACT
>JAOBAZ010161654.1:0-10651 GCA_026546875.1 Pteroeides caledonicum | reverse complement strand
TACTGTACTGTATGCCTATATATGTACATGTATGTATATGTAATGTGTACACACATACATCACCCCCTGCTATATGAGTATTGATATACCTCTGACCAGATATCTGAAAAAGGTTTGTGTAAATTTGCTGTGCATCTTGCACAACAAACAAGTAATATTCACTTTGGCATTTTACTCCATTTTCTGTAGACCCAGTGGCTCGTAAACGGCGTAAAAAACATGGTGGGAATAAAGGGAAATGTTTTACAGAAGGCTGGCTTGAATTCAAAGATAAAAAGATTGCCAAGTCAGTGGCACTGTCCTTAAATAACACCATTGTTGGTAAGTTAGTGAAAACCTAGTAGTTAGGCTGATCTAGACTGCAAAAGGTTCAGACAAGCATGTTGCTTTTTTTCAGGTGGAAAGAAAAAGAGCTACTACCATGATGATATATGGAACATAAAATTTCTACCAAAGTTCAAATGGTCCCATTTGAGTGAGAAGATCGGTAAATACATAAATAATTGACACATGTATATAATTCCTGCCATGACTATAGTCATTTATTTATTGTGGCTGAGTTTTTATGGCTGGATGTCCTTCCTGCCACAAAAACTCAGTTTGGGTTGGAAAAATCAATGTTTTGGATTAGCCATCTTAGCCTCAAACTTGCAAGGTTGCAAGTGGATACAGTTTAACGTCGTGTCCAGGACACATGTCAGACATCGAGTCATGCAGACTGCAGAAAGGGACGTATAATAGGATATATAGTATAAGAAATAAATATGTAAATGCTATAGGGAGCCACCAGCCAGCCCTATATATCCTCAGGGAAGATAGCCTGTGAACACAGGCATATTTTTTCTGCTTGCTTATAAAGGATCTGGGAAAATATGTAACCTGTTTGCAGGCTAAAAGGAAAGAACTAGCCATAAGTTTGTTTGTTGCTATTGAACTGTGCACATGCCATAACTAGTTCCTCTTTAGCATTTTATTCTCTCTAAAACTTGCTTGTCAAGTGAAGAGCTCCGGGAGAGAAAGAGTTATCTGATTCTATCTGCTTAACATATCTCAGTTTATTAACTCTTTCTCTGCTATACCACATGCAACCATTCCATTTTGTATTTTATTCTTTAATGCCAGATGAGTTTACTAGTACCAGAGGGAGAGTGAACCCATGCATGGCAGTGCAGCTCATAACTGGCCATTAACAGAACTGACAGTGATTCATCATGGAAAACCTCCCACTATAATTTATAGGTTAAGAAAACCATAAAGTATATTGTACTTGTTTTTTTCTTTTTTAGCTTACCAGAAGGCAGTACGAGAGCAGAGAATGCGAACAGAAATATCTCAAGCAAAAAGAGAAGCAAATTTTTATTTGGAAAATGTTGATAAGAACAAAGCTATCAAGGCAATAACTGAACGCAAAAGAAAGAGAAACCCTGAAGCAACTGATACAAAAGTAAGTAAAATATTGATTACCAAACTTGTTGTGATTTGTTTTGTGAAACTGTTCTCCTTTTAGCTGGCCAAAGTTTCCAAAGTTTCCAGTGAAAAAGAAAAGTTCATGGAAAATGTAAAGTCACCAAAGATTGACCATGGTTTGAGGAAGAAGCCACAATTGAGCACTAGTTTGCTTAAACAAGTAAGTTTAATATATTTTATATGTATGGTAGTCTTAGGCCAGATTTCCACTTGGTGAAATCTTTTGTGCGAAGCAAATTTTTCTTCTGTCTTTCAAGCTTTCAACCTGAACTAATCGAAATCTTATTGAATTTAAACAAAAAAAGTTCACCTTGTGGAAATCAGGCCGTACTGATCCCATCAATCCTAACACTTTTGTACAAATTTTGTGTTCATAGATTTGAAAAAGGCATAATTTGAGTTAATATTTACAGTAGAAAAATCACTCTGATTAACATCTTGCTGTCTCAATACCTGAGCGAAAAAACAAGATAGACAGAAAATATGGTCATACCAGTATTTTGATTTTATTCCAAACTCATAAATAAAGTCGAAATATCACATATTTCTGTCTGTCTTGTTTTTTCACTCAAATATCAGAGTCAGCAAGATGTTATTCAGAGTGGCCTTTCTACTGTATCTTATTAATTTAAATTGTCTGCTGGTAAAGAATTAATGTTTCATTTCCATGTACTCCCTCTGAAAAGTATACTGTTTTATAACACTAAAACTACCGGTACTGTATATAATTTTTTATTCATTCCTTCCAGATTTTTACTGGTGGAAGTGCATGTAAATAGCATGTAAGGTTCAGCATAAAATGGCTTTTGTGGCAGATTCAGGAGCTAAGTGCTTCAGTGCTGTTAATTGGTGGTCAGACTAATGAATTCAGTATTGGCACTAACCAGAGAAAGTTGGCATTATACTTGTCAACCACAATGAACCGATATAAAAAATGGATGAAGATGGGTGGAGTGGCCGTAAACATGCACACAAAAGCAGGCATACACCTAAACAGAAGCTAGAAGTCTGGTGGATGGCCAGGCATAAATAAAAACATTGTTAAAACCCAGTGTGCTAAAACAAGGTGTTTGGTAATCAATCACTTTGTAGATGTGAAATATGTTAAAATATTGTAAATGTAAAGAAAATGTTTTTAAAAAAAAAATTAGATCAAGTATAACTATGTATGCCATTTTGGATTTGAATTTTACAGGTACTGCCATCTTGGAATGTACGATACATGGGACCTTGTGTGAAAAGTCTATGTTTCCAATAACAAATTCAAGCAGAGGTTCCTCTGGGAGAGTGAAATTGTTTGGCATTAGCCAGAATAAAATCTGCTAAGTGGCTGTTTTAACTTGACACCAGAAGGCATGGGTTAACCCACTGAATTTGTGGCAACCCTGACCATGTGTTAACAGTTGGCATCTCATGAGAAATTCACCTAGTATAGCTATGAACAAAGTTTTCTAACCCATTCACAGCAATGCTGGGTATAATTGGCTACTTAACAGATTTTACTGTGTCCAATGCTAGATTTTACTTCTTAGCGGAAAACCTCCTGTGGTGAGATGTTCAAATGTGGGTTAGCGCTATCCTAGGGTTAAATGTTAACCCACTGTTTTCTTTTACTGTCAGTGTTAGAATCCTAGGCTTTTGTTGAAAATTCATATCATAATGCTTGAACTAATTCACAACAGTTCTGTTAACAAGCAACAATATTTCAACAAAGCAGGCTCCAATAATTTTACTTCTCACCTTTTCACTAAGCAATGGTTACACTATTTGACCTTTGAACAACCGGGCCCTGCTTTCAATAGATTGAACGAGTGACAAGATATTTGACAAAGGTGGTTTGGGAATTCGGTAGACATTAGCGTTTTTACAGTAATTGAATTTTTACTGAATCAAGCTAAAAAAGCTAACAAAAGAGATTACAAAACTATCATTATTGTGTATGTTCAGTCGACATGATCACTATTATTTTATTAATACGAAGAATATTACATGTCTAGTATATTACAGTTGGACAGTGAGTTTGACATTTCTAAGAATTCTACTTAATTTAGCAACAACTTTTTTTAGATTGTTGTGCTGGTTGTTCATCAACAATTTCAACTCCTCGTTTTCTCCCTGACTGTCCCCTTCCTGATGTCCCATTGTTTCCTGATAAGTCCTGGCCTGTGACCATACCTATATAAAAAAAAAAACAGGTTACCATATAGTACAACCATCACTCTACCAAGAATTCAACTTTTTATTTCTGCTTTATTTACCTTTACCTACTTCAGTTCTATTGTTTGTATTAGAAAAAACAGGTTTTGCATATCTTTTGAAAGACTGTTGTCCATTATGCATTGTGGTGACAGCCGCAAATGGCCACTTAACATATTTTACTCTGCGGACAGCCTAACAGCAGACAATTGTCCTCACCGGGAAACCCCCTTGGGTCAGCAAAATGTGTTAACCCACGCACCACAGTACCGGTACTGGCCTCACACCTTAACCCATTGACAGTGACGCCACAGAATGGATAATCAACCAGAAGTCCAACCTGTCAGTCTCTTTGAAGCTTGTGTCTCCATTTGTTTCGACTGGCGTATGTTAAGGCTGGTTTACACAATATGATTTGGCGTATGCGATTGTCATTTTGGTGTATGTAATAAAGTGGCGTAGTCACGTCGTGTTACTGCCCATTACTTTCCCATGTATGTGGTTTGCAAGCTATACGTCTATACCACTTGATTACACATCCACCAAAATGATAATCGTATACGACAAATCGTATCGTGTAAACCAGCCTTTACATACACCAAGACAATCTGAGTGTACATATCAACCTGGCCAGTTCCCCCAGTGCTTCCTTCCCTTTCCCAGTATTTTTTCCTACTAAGTACGAGTGCACACTGCACTCGCAGTACCGTTTTCCACAGGCATGTTTAGCTTCCATTTTGCTTTTTAAGCAAAATGGAAGCCAAGAACATGGAAAACTGTCCAGGATGGCGTAAGCATTCTGACATGCTCAGTACAGGGGAGATTTTTCGGCAAGTTGGACTTTGGTTGGCTCCAACTGTCAATGGGTTACAAGATTTTGCTCTACAGTAGCTAATGTCATATGATTTTACTTGTCCAGAGAAAACTTGCTGGCAATGGGTTGAAAAACAGGTGCTGAAGTATTGGTTTTACCCTGAAGAGTAAAATTCTCTGGCATGGTAAATGTTTTAAATTGACTGATTGTGGTGAACACTGTTGTTAAATTAACATCTTTCATTAATTGTGTGACTCACTTACTTTTTGATATATCTAAAAACAGTTCATCAACTCCTTTGTTCAGCTTGGCAGATGCATGCAAATGCCTTGCCCCGACTGATTTGGCATACCTGTAAGAGAAAGTTCAAAACCAACTGTATCATTCTAAACAGAACTGTCATCCTATTAAGTTAAAGCAAAAAAGCAAGCAACGAGACAAAAATTTTGATTTTATTAAAAAATCACTGTTAGACAAAGTGAGGTTGATTTTGTAAACTTATTAAATAATATTAAGAATTCATGAACCAAGAACAAATGAAATCGGCACTGTATCATTTGGATATCCTGATCAAACACTTGCCTAAATTAAGCCAATGTTTGCCTCAACTTTTTACTCTTACAAAATAATACTGACTTGTTTGAGTTGTACACTCAAGAGTGTTTTATCAGCATACCCAAGCACCTCGAAAAATATGCCTATTAAGTAAAAACCTTGCCTTCATGCACCTCAGGTTTCGGCAAATGGCGTTTGGATATCCCGATGTTGATCCAGATTTCCAGTGTATGAAATATATGAAGTATATATATAATAATATAAATAAATATATAAGTTCCGTTCATTTGTTCTATCTTATATTGAAGTTTTTTTTGCTCAGACTGTTTTTGCCATACTTTTATCTTCTAGACTTCAATGTCAAACCCGCACTTACGCTTCAGCTTCAGCAGCATCAACATGTCGGTCTTTTTCCAAATCAATTTTATTTCCTAAAGAAAGTAATTGCAATACTGTTGGTAACCTATGTGGTGAGCTGATAGTACCAGTATATTAGTGTACTGAAATACTGTGCTTTGCTGCAACTGGTCACTACCGGCGAGACGTTTTACTCTGCCAGATGATTTTACATGCCAAGGGTAAACATATGAGTCTAGGTTTAGGATTCAATTATTTCTTATGGTTTTCATTGTAGCGCTACACCCTAAAAACCACTGCAATGCCCTCATGTGTACTACTGAAACAGCGCTAAACAAAGAAAAACATGGCGGCTTTACAAACTGCAGTCAGTGCAACACTTAATATGGATTCATTTTATAACATGAAAAGCTAATGCAAAACAAGTAGCATCACATGCTTTGTGAGATTTCAGATAAACCTTGCCAGGTACCACGGTAAAATGTTGATTTCCTGGCATTTGTAGAACTAGATCATCTGTACTAGCTAAAGTGCATATCCGAGAACTTTCATTTTTTTTCTCAAAATTGGCCATACTAAGGCGGTTAGAATAGAATGATATATATCTTTTTCCATTGGAGTAAAACTGCTTGAGATATCTTCAAAGTTGAGTTTTTCAAAATAAGTCTGGACGAAATTAAAGAAGATAACAACTTATTGGGACAGAAAGTAAGTACACTGGTGAGTGTATTATGCCTTTACAGGTTTTATTTATGCTTGATGTTGAAATAGTGATAACAATGGAAAAAGGTCCTTTTTTAGTCAGGCCATTCACCAACACATGGTAAACATTAAAAATCAAATACGGAAAGTTCCAAGTGTCGTCACAGGTAAGATTCAGATTTTTTTCTCCTGGCCAAGTTATTGCATAAAAAGCTAAATATTCCCATGTTTAAAGTTAAGTATGTCTAGCAGTTTTTATCTGTTGTACAGGCCATCCCAGGAAGAAAAGGGTAGTAATGCAATAGATCATGCTTCTTGGGCTACATGTAGTACCTACATGCCACTACATGCCTATAACTAAGTTATAGGCATGTAGTGGCATCCAACCTAGTTTAAAAATTGACACATACCTACTATACAAAGACAAATATCATCCCCTAGTATTTTACGAAGTTCTTTAACCCACTTTTTAACCTTGGAAAAAGTGATAATTAATATGCATACATGAATAAGAAACAACAGCTGCCAGTATTTAACAGGCAGGTTTTCTCAATGACTTCTATCTGAAAGGTGCACAGAGAAAAATTATAAATTCTACTAAGACCATAAAAAACTGAGCTACATAACAATGTACCTAGGTGTTTACAAAATAATTTGTATATATGGTACATGCTTACCTTTTGAAAAGAATCTTCATCTGTTATGTCATAAACTAAGATGGCACCATTACTGAACAGAAATACACGAGAAACGGTTAATGTATCTTATGATGAGGAAACTAGCTGTTATAGGATAATTATTTTCTAATTTTATTACAACTAACTACAACATGGTTCCTGGGGCTGGTAGGTTAGCTTAACCTTGGGTTAGTGGAAAGTTGAGAAGCAAAATTATTAGAGTCTGCTTTGTTGAAACTTTGTTGCTTTTTAACAGAACTGTTGTGAATTGGTTCATTAGTCAGTGTTCTGATATGGAATTTCAACAAAAATTGTGGATTAATTTGATTTATGCTGCAGTGTTATCGAACAAACAAACAAAGTTGCTCTGCAAAGCTCGACCTGATATTGAACTGTCTGGTAAACAACTTGTATAAGAATATAATTGTCATTATCAACGTTATGGTTCAGTGAAGGTAGTTTATAGTTCTGCGTAGGCAGTATGAAATATAATTATACACAATAGTGAAATGGTCGTCAACTTCCAAATGTGTAAATAAAGTTTAAGTGTTACGTAAACAGTATGATATATAAAATCAAACAGTAAAATGGTCGTAAACTATTAAATATGTAAGTAAAGTTTAAGTATTACGTAGAAAGTAATATAAATCAAATTGAACTAAAACAGTGGGTTAAAGCCTAACCCTAATGCTCTGTTTTACTAACATGTCAAACCACACAGAAACATTTAATATAATAAACTTGACTTAATACCAACCTGTCTCTATAATATATTGGACCTAAAGCATGAAACCTCTCTTGTCCAGCTGTGTCCTGAAAATAAAGGACATAAAAATTTCAAAAAACAACCTAGTACTCATATTAACTTGACAATTAAAACTGCTAGGGTAATAGACAGAATAAAATACTAAAGAAGGTAATTGCAGGTGGAATAATAAAGAATCAATACCAAACAATATTTATTGACAAGAGTGAGAGAAAACTCTAGTTGATAAAGGTTAACTATTTTTTAAAAAGATATGTTTTCCTTTACCCATATTGACAAGCTGACTCTTTTACCATCAATATTAAGTTTTTTAGTAAGATATGAAGCCTTAAAAAAAAGAAACAACAAAATAAATCACTGTATATTAAAAGCTACCAAAAAAGCTACCAGAGAAATTTAAAACACCTGCCAAACCTCCCAACACCATCAACAATGTCACAAATATCATTAAAACTTACGGTACTGGTACATTTGTAGTTAAGACATATAATAAACTCCTTACTAACCTCACAAACTTGGTCCATATATACATGTTATTTCCCAGCTCCACGAGGTCCAGATGGGGGAAAACCGGAACAAGGTCATGACTGAGATACAGTTTTCTCCCATCCAAACTGAGCAAAACTGGTAAATAACATGTTTTCCTTTAAGAAATTTTTGTTGAGGTAAGCGTGTATTCAAAAGTTTGGTGAATTTTTCAAATTTTATTGACCAAATTGTATATGTGATTTGCACACACAGTTATACATTTAAATTTTACAATAATATATTTCATATATTTGGCTTGTTTTCAATTTTAATTTGTTAGGATAATAAAACTCATTTTCAGTGTGATGGCTTTCATCATTGCTATCCATTTTGGTTTGAAAAATAAGAGATTTAGTTGAAAAATCGACAAAATTACAATGTTTGTTTACGTTTTTTAATTGAAAACCGTTAGCCATCCGGTTGAGCGGTCTGGATGAGAAAACCAGACTGGAAACAAAGCAATTTGATTGGCTGCAACATATGGGTATCAGACCAGAAAAAAATAAAGAAAAATATTTTACTTTCAATCTTTTGAGTACAGATCTCTCTTTAGGGCTTGGTCTGTCCCCAAAAAATCTTAAGCAAAATATCTTCCCATATAAATGTGTTTGATTCATAAGTACCAATGGTTTGTAACATTTACTATTCCCTCTGATGTCAAAGTTACTACACTGTTATAGAACCTTTGGAAATAGCTTATGTTTGGTTTAGTTTGGTGTTGTGAAATATGGATCTACCTCGCTGTTTGCTAAATCTTTTTACATGTAAACTGTTGTTAAGGGTTGCATAATATCCAGTTTAATGACAGTGATAGCAATGCTACAACATGTGACACTGTAGACTGGGGTATATCTTGTGACATACGCTATAACCATGTAATTAGCCAATCAAAATGCAATAATCTCGTCACGTATGAGAAATAACAAGGAATTATAATTGAGAATATACTCATATATATGAACATACCATTTTAACCTCCAAAGCTTAGAGTAGTTCATTTTAAAATATGAAAACGTGAATGGCGTGTATGGATGTGTATATTGCGAAAGATGGCCTTACAACTTACATGATTGTTGATTAATTACAGATAGAAATATTAGGATTATTACAACATAGAAACAATCTTTAATTAGTTTCATTTTCCAGCAGTATTAACAATAAGGAACGTTGGATTGCTTCGCTTTCAATATAACATAAAGTTAATAATTTACCTGAAGCGTTGTGAGATGTTTATCGTTAAATTTATCTTGGCAATACCGCAAAACGAGCGATGTTTTTCCCACACAACCTTCTCCTAAGAGTACAATTTTAAACTGGTAACTTCCACCTGCTGTTGCCATGTTAAAATTTTACGCTGTTTCAAGCATTAGCCTTTGCTAGAGGTTCGTTGGACGATGTTGCAAACTTCTCATAAACAGGAAATTGTACAAGAATTTGTTCTTTATGCACTCTCGACTCTTTACCCCACCTCCATTGCACTCAACGGGATGAGGAAGACGAAACATTACGTCATTCTACGCACTTATTCCGGAGCCAATACGTTGTTGACCCGAAAACGTTCCGAATAGCCGAACAGTATGCAAATTCATGTCACTGCCGATCTCCGCGGAAATCACAAAAAACAGCAAACAATAAATATTTTGATTTTTTTTAACTGAATTTCTTCTTATGTTATAGGTGAAAATGTTGCCTGTCTATGCCCAGGCTCGAAACAAGGCTTTTTTTGCCAAGACGTATAGGCCTTGCGAATTTATATCCGTAAAATCGTATATAAGCTCTTTAATGTAATAATTGTTGTTGTTCTCTCGCTCACTGGCAATACTGCCTCGGGTCCGGCAACTTAGCGCAAGGATTCGGCATCCTGCGGAATGTGCAGCAGATATGATTGAATTTATAGATTTACCATGTAGTTTGATTGATTTTGTTTACATATTCAAATTACAAAATACAAACAGGCTAGGGTAAACTCCTATATAGCCCTATATCTATTGTCCTATATAGCTTTATATGCACACTAGCACTCATTCCCAGGCTTCGACTTAAAAAGCGAAGGTTTTTCAAAATCTCGCTAAAATGTTGACACTTTTTTCTGGTAAAAAAAGTCTCTCTTGCTGTATTCTTGCACATGGTTGTCAAAAAAGCTGAAAAGTTGTAATATATTGTTCAAAAATGGTACGTTTTAAAAGATATTATGTAGATTGAGTAACTTTAGATAATTGTGCTGCATTTTATTTTGTTAAAACATTGCTTCGCTTTGCTAGGTTTCTTTAAATCCAGTCCAAATTTTCAAGGCCGGTGCGGACGAAGAGAAGGCTGAGACAGCACGATTGGTAATGTTCAATTTTAAAATTTGAAACCTACAATTAATGTTTAAAGTATTTGACTTGTTCAGGCCATTATATAAAGACAAGTATTATTAATTTTGTTAGTGGAAGTATAAGAATTCCAGTCACTTAGAAACAGTTTCTTGCAAAGAGATATTTGTTGTAAATTATATTTATTTAATATTAATTTTTGACCAAATGTTCGTGTACTACTTGTATGTAATCCATTCTGTTATTTCTTTTTGAAGGAAAGTAATTTCAGATC
>JAOBAZ010161543.1:0-10651 GCA_026546875.1 Pteroeides caledonicum | reverse complement strand
TGTAAAGTAAGTTATTAAATAGTTTTAAGAGTTCTTTCATTTGGGACGATAAAAAAAATATTGCCATATCCCTTTAAGCATTGACTCCCAGCTCAATCCAGGTGTGCTAAAAAAGTGGCAAGGGTCCAATCCATATGAGTCAAGGGAGCCTGATCTAAAAGTCTCAAACACATCAGCAAGTAAGAGGGTGTCTGTCTTGAGATATGTCATGGTAGTCTCCCATTGTTTTACACTTGAATTCATTCCATACCATCTGCGTGTGTGCCTGGTCTTCATCGCTTATATGTGCATCATCCAACTTACTATGGAAGCTTTCCTTACTGGGTAGACTAGTCTCAGTGAAGCGCTCGAAGGAGTCCATGTAGTCGCATGGATAAACACCTTTCCTAGTTATTAGACCAAGCTTAGTCCCCTCATTGGTTATCTCCTTATTGTACCTTATGTCTGAGTCAGTTAGGTTTTTAGCGAGATTCGCTAGTGCTGTGCCCATACATTGCATACTGTCTAGGAATACTATATCACATCCCATCATTATTACCATGTACCGCTCCATATTATTTGGTATTACATTTAGATAGAGTCTATTGAGTTTGTTCACAACGCGGCCTATGTTATCCATATTATGATATGAATATCATATCCCCTTAGATTATGGAAAAAGACATGTAGCTTCTTACTCTAACGATCGATTGCATTTCTGATGAGCGGAGCCTCGATACTTTCCTGATATATCACTATGGTCACGTACCCCAACGCTTTTATCATCATACTCCTTTCCACAATGTGACATTTCCTAGCCGATTGGAAGTCTCTCTCATCATCACTCGTCATATTCAGTGGCCTACTGAATCTCTTACTGTCACAGTATTTCCTAAGCTTAACTATATCATGAACAAATTTATAGCCAGCGTTAGGGCCTCTTACTGATCATCGATCCTATTGACTAGTTTAATAACGTGTCCACATGCAACTTGCTTCTGATACTGTCTGGTGTATGAACCTTCACCTTTGCCCTCACTGACACGATCTAATATCGTCTCAAAGTCTGCATATGCCACTCATGGTGCCTTTAGTTTCTTATGGTAGTTTATGTACTTGATGGTGGATCCTTCAATAAGCATCTCTATAGCCTGAGCTCCATTTATGGCCATGCAATCACTCTTATGGATATCTAACGTCTCAATAGATGAAAAACCTTGTAAGCAGTACATACAATACCTTCGTTTATATCCTCTTCCTTTTTATAGCAGTCTATCGAAGTCCTTTATTAGGACGTAATGGCTCTTTACCCTTTTGTGACTAGCAATAAGTTCAACTCACAGGAGTATTCCATTGTGCTAATGTATATGGGGTAAACAGTTTTATCATTCTGACATAGTCTTTTGCCGACACAGGGAACTTTACTCCCTCGTAGTTAAGGCCTTTGCCGAGCTCAACGTCACGCTCCGTTATTCTGTTAGTATTCTTGACTTTAGAGTTGAGTAATCCTTTTACATGTCACCAAAAGAAACATTTCTCATCATTATTTCTGATATTGATTAGTCCTCTCATACTATTATTGAGTCTAGTGGGTAGTTCTATATAGCTTGATCCAACTTGTAACCTATAAATAGCCGTACTTAATATATGCTCCACGATTCTCTCCACTATCCATCCACTGCCTTGTGATATCCATGCTCTAAGTCTATCGAGAATGTCCTGCATAGAATTAGATAGGTCATTAAGTATGACTCTTCCCTTAAGCCCTACCTGTGTTTTGCTACTGAAATACGTTGTTTGGAAGGTGGCGTTCGTTCCACTTTGCTTACGAAGCTCAACTACTAAAGTTTCATTGTATTTCAATGCCTTATCACTGTCAAGCAGACCCCTTATGAAAGTAGCCATTCCTTTGCGTGACCAGTTTAGCTGTGCAAGGACGTCTACGCTATGCGCTATATTGACGTCATATGACTTCACAAACCGTTTTAGTGCATGCTCTCTGGGGGTTATAATGGTAAGAGGCGCTGGAACTGCTCTATTACGTGGTTGTGGTACTGGTCTATTTGTCTGTCTTGGCGGTGCAGGAGGTCGTCTAGTTGGCATGATCGGGTGATCGGGTGCCTCTCTTTATCGTTAGGGTACCTTCGTAGGACCCTTTTTTTAAGCTGTCTAGTTTCATGTCTTAGAAAGTCATTGTACCGAGCAAATTTTTTATGCCCTCCCCTAATGACTTCATACTTCGCTGACTGGGTGACCATATTGTCCGATTCTATCGGCTGTGTCCCAATGACACGATAAGGTCGCTCTTGTCTTAATTCATTAAGGCTAGCATTCGAATCTCTCACTAGACTTGACATATGATTATGCCCAATTACCTCATTTGGCTGTGCAACTGCTTTGGGTCTTACATAACTAAGGCCCTCGGCCTCTAGCTCACGTTTCTAGATGCTCCTTGTTTTCAATGGCTCTGAACTTTTCATCGGCCGATGCGAGCCTGTTCCCCTTTAAGGACAATAACGTGTCCTTAGCTGCAGAGAGTCTTACTTTCGTGTTTTCTGTAGCCTCCCCTATAAGACCACTTCTTATGCTCCTATGGTACTGAGGCACTCTATTATAAGTTTGTCCTTTTCATCTCTAGTCATCATACTGTAATACTATAAAAAGTTTTGTCTTTATAACACATAAGCTAGAACCAGTCCAGATACCGTGCCAATGAATACGTTGAACGCCCGTACGTAATTGTCCATTTTATCTGACGGTTTGATGTTTTTGCTCATTATCTCTAAGGTACTCGTTGATATTATGTAACTCATCTGAGGCTTTATTCGTCTCTTTCATGTCTAAGTTGGCGTCTGCCAATTTTTGTCTAATGGCTTGTATCTTATCGTGTCCTCTTACCTCTCTTTCGTAAAACCATTTTTTGGCTTGGCTCAATCTTTCCAGGGCCTCGTTATGACGTTTCATCTCATCTTCGTAGGCATTCTTATCTAGGAAGTGGAAGGCGAACCCGGCCCCACTGAAAGCTACGGCTGCGAAAAGACTCTGAGCCGCACTGCCTATAACGCTTGCCATCTATACAGTTAGCTTTATTTAAATGGGTCAGTAGGGATGTACTTAATTTTTATCCCGAGACCACTTCACTGCCATGGTGCTTAAACTCACAGCTACTGCTAGTTTAGCAGTCCCCTTTAATGACTCTCGGGTTGTTAGAGGCTCTGCTAATGCTCTTTCAGATAGCATTAATATCCCAACTGCTCCAAGTGTGACCAAAACGGCGTCGAATGCTTCGTTCATTAATTCTTTATTGCTCGTCATACTATACTATATGTTTGACTCTATGAAAAAATCGTTTATGGTTCTCTAGTGTATCCAGCGTTCTAAACTTACGTGGACATAGATCACATGTCACACGTACATCCTGCATGTACTTCTCTATCTCATGTATGACCCTATTGTAGTCATTGGAGACAATCGTCCTAGCACCGCAGGCCCGGTACACCGCTAGGGTGTCTCTCTAGTTGTCCCTTAGGAAGCTTCCAGTCAGTGGGGACTTCATTTCTATGGCCATCAGATTGAATTCCTTGTTTAAGAACGTCCGCACTGCCTGACCTATAACCAAGTTGATGGCTCTCTAATCGTCTGTCGTGACCACATGAGTCACATAGTTGGTTCTCCCCTAACGTTGCTATTATATTGGCACTAGGATGGTATTCCCTTAAGTTGAACACCACAGCCTTATGAAGGTCATTCTCACTGGTTATTTGTAGACATCTGTTCCTAAGGGGTCTAGACAACCTATACTCCCCATTCCTCCTAATAGCTGTAAGTACTTCTTTGGTTACCCATCTTTTGAACCCACGTAGCCTAGATCATAGTATCAAGGAATAGACCTGACTCATTGATAACGGGAAGAGTCACGTTTCGCGCCTCTTTGGATGTAGCAATATGGCGTACGGTCCTCATCATCAACATGGTCTATTATAGCTTGTCTTTTGTTTCTGTACTGTAGTGACTTACAAACATCATGAGCCTTTACCCATACGACACCATTAGTATCAACTATGGTCTTTAGACTACAATTAAGTGAAGAGTTATTGAGGTATCTAATAAGCTCCATTTACTATATACCTATATACAAGATATTTTTTCAAGTAACTTTACACAGGCCACCATGCGACGGCACCTGAACCACGTTGCTCTTTAAACAACCTGGTATCCTCCATCGTCTACGTTGCTCAACTCCTGTAGGACTCGATATCTACAATGACCTTGCAATACAATGCTCCCTTTCTTCACATTACCTCCACATTTTAGTACCTTCCTCAGTCTCCTTAGTAGCCTCCTACAGTACATCCTACACCTAGTATGACTGTCACACGTTTTCCCTCAATACTTCTCTCCCGAACTATGACCTGGTTGAAGACACCTTGCTCTGGCTCCAGGAGTTCGGCGTAATGTAAGTCCACTAACCTTTCTATGGAGTCACCTACGTTACATCTAAGACTAGTTTAGTCTGACGGGCATGGTCCCTTAGGACCATTATGAAGTACTCTTGCCATTCTGACCTAAGTAATGACAGGCACTTTATTAGCATTATGGCAGTGTTTGTTTCAATGTAAGTAACCGGGACAAAGCATCCGTTTTCTAATGTTGGGACTGTGAGGATCCTGATGCTTTTAATGATATATCTGCATTTTATTTTCAATGAGCATAGATAGACAATGTCCGCTAAACGGACCCTATTGTGGTTGATGAAATATAAATGTCCCATTATGGGAACCCTAGTTACTAGGAACATATAATAGTAATTATATGTAATTATTTTTAAGTGAGTTCGGTATCTTTGATACTATGTCATCATCTACTTTAAACAGCCTTAGGCACCTCTGAACGTCTTCTACTCTTATGTATTTCCTTTCATGGAGATTAGCATCAGGATCTTCCATCCAAGCCACTAGGTAGATCTTGGGAGGTGCTATAGCCTTACAGGTTATAGATAGTCTATGGTTAGTATCGCTCTCCTTTCATCCAATCTTACAACTCTAAGTTTCATGACCATATTATAGTCTTATATTTAGTCGAGTGTGTTTAACTGAGGATTTTTATTATGTGTTGTTGTCTTCTCAATTGTTACTGTTTTCTGTGGAGGCGGCTCAGGCTCATCCCTCTTGCTCTCTCTTGCGTCGTCCTTGCGCATGTAGTATATTGTGACTGCTGTGCCTGCTAGTCCCAATAGCGCTACTAGGGGGAGACCATATGGAAGCCCACCTCTTATTTCTGCTTGCCTGTATTGCTCCCTCTCCAATGTCTTTCGTTGTCGGGCTTGTCTGCTTAGCTCAGTTAATCTGTGGCCCATGGCAACCCTTTTCGGATATTTAGTTCTTTTGCTTGTCATTTGGTCTGGTTTTTGACTCATATATAGTCACCTATGTTTCATCTATGACGTATCTATGAACCATCTATAACGAATCTATTGGCCATCTGTATAGGTCATCTATACACGCCTATGGGCCATCTATATAGGTCATCTATAACACGCCTATGAGCCATTTATATAGGACATCTACAGCTATCTATATGGGTCATCTATTGGCAGGCCATCTATATAGGTCATCTATAACCATTTGCATAGGTCATTTACTAATAATCTCCATAGGTCATCTATTATACCTCATAATGGCTATCGTACCACTTTGATAGGTTTTCAGGTGGTTCAGTCACATTATTCCCTACGATACTGTCTATTAGTCTGAGCCGTTCAACGAGGTCGATATCAGACTTGGTCCCATTACGAAGCATAGCCTTTATGTCTATCAATACGTCCTGATATGTGTTTTCCGCTGATTTAAGTGCATTGCACTGCTTATCTAGGGAGTTAAGTTTTTGTAGTGTCGGTATCACTATGCCTAGCCCGCTAACAATAGAAATGACGAAGGGGTTAAGGGTTACGCTGCCTATAATAGTGCCAGAAACTGTAAGAACAACCGAACACAATGATAGTGCCGTTGATTTGCCCTTCTTCACCTTATATAGGATTAGGGAACACATTTACAGAGATAAAATTTCTCACATTTTTAAGCATTTCGAAAATTCTCGAAATTTTCGAAAAATTTTTCTAAGGCAATTTCTCATTATATTGCTAGGGTTAGATTTGTTCTCCACTGCCAGATAAATTAATTTACGGGCAAATAATCTTTGGTTTCCGTGACTGACAACTTCGTTTTTCGAAATTTACAAATTGACCGTCGGCAACGGACATATACTACTGTAACAAACATTCATGATGAACGGCAAGTCAAGCCAGTGAAGCACGTGTATGTTTATGACAGGGCCCTCTATTAACAGAGTTGAGTCATGTATAATATGTATTGTTAACAAATCTTTTGAATTTGGCCGTTTTTGGGTCGAAAATGGCGGCGATCTTTTGTTTCACTATTGTATTCCGCCATTTTCGTTCCAGCATGAAAACAATACATGTCCTAGTAATTCTCTTGTATAGAGGGCTCTGGTGTATGACGCTTACAAAACGTTTCGCGTAAACATACATGAAGTGCATCGTAATTTCAAATCAACCGCTGTACATTTGTACTGTCAAAAATCTCGACCCGATAAATAATTCTCGCCCAAATGCGAAAAGCTCGACCAGATATAAAAAATTCGGCTATGGTATGAAATATTCTCGAGCACAGTGTGAAATTCTTAACCTGTATAGTTAATTTATCTCGAATATCGGTTGCTATTCTCATACGTAGGTTACTGCGAAAGTCTTCGAGATCTCCCTGCAGTTATACACGCCTAAAAACGCGCAAGTTGTTCAAGCTTGATATCAATGTTGACCAAGGGTTGACCAACCGTCAACCTTGATCAAGCATTTGAGATTTTTAGCCGTGTATAAATCGAGCTCTCTGTTTCCTTGGTTCATTCAGGTTCATTACTGCAATCACAATAATGTACTTGGTGTAAACCAAAATGAGACGCCATGTGTGGCATGGCCGCATGGGTACGAGGCAGAAAAACTGCAAAGTGTAAAAGAAAGACTTGCCAGCTTATTAAATCTGGTATTCCTTCGTATTCTTTTATATACTCAGTCACTGTGGTCAAATTTAAACATGCCGATATACTGTGTTGCTCCAGGCTGTAAAAGTAGACAAGGCACGAACAAAAATGGCCTTATGAATCATAAAGCTTTGTCGTTTCATAGGTAAGAGTAAGGAGTCCAAATTAAAAAAAAGTTTAGTCTTTACTTTATTCTTTTTAGTGTGGCCAGCCCTTTATAGGTCTTTATGGGTGTTTCCATGTTACTATAGTGGTTAGTTCCCTAGCCTTCCACGTCTGTGATCAGGATTCGGTTCTTGCAATGAGCAATTATCTATTAAAAATATCACCTCGGTCACGTGTGCCGATGTGGGAAGTGTGCCTCCAGTTTGACTCCACCAAACGTTGCAGGTTTCCTCCGGGTACTCCAGTTACCTCCTGTAGTAACACTGGATGGACCAATGAGGGATCGCCCTCACTGGACCTCTAGGAAGAACAGTTTAATTGAACTGATAGAGCTATCCAGTATGATTTAGGTTTTTTTAGTGCATGTGTCAAACTGTCAGTATGAAAGACTCTCCAATAAATATATTCCTGATCTGTAGTAGTTGAGGATACTGTATTTGGCGAATCTAAATTTGGATAATAATTATCTTGACTTTTTGTTTTTACAATATTATATTTTCTGTAGTTTTTAATTTGGAAGTCTTCCCAGGTGAACATCTTGCCAAGATCTTACAAGATCTTGTAAGATCTTGTAAAATCTTATCTAAGATCTTGTAAGATCTTGTAATATCTTATTTAAGATCTTGTAAGATTTTGATTGATCTTGTAAGATCTTATAAGATCTTGTAAGATCTTGTAAGATCTTACAAGGTCAATCAAAATCTTACACGGTCTTGTAAGATCTTACAAGATCCTAAATAAGATCTTGCTAGATCTTGCTATTTCCCACATGATCTTGCAAGATCTCGCAAGATCTTGCACAATCTTACCTAAGATTATACCAAGATCTTGTAAGATCTTGCCAAGATCTTATGTTAGATTTTCACCTGGGTTACCCTGGTTTAGCAAAGGTTCTTTTGTCTTATTTTGTCTTAAAAGTTCTGACACTAAGGATATTGGCCACAGCACACTACACAATATCAAAAAGAGAAACGTAGGTGGTAAACTGCCAAATGTGTGTGAAGGTTAAAATTTGGTGGTTTGCAACCCATACTGTAGCTTCTCTTGTCGAGGTTTTATCAATACATGTACATGTATACTAGAAAAGCTCAATGAGCTACAGTATTGTCATATTGACCTATTTTTGACATATTGTACAAGATGAAAAATGGCTTAACCAATTGCCATCTGGAGGTTTCCCCTTACCAAGTAAAATGATGTGGTTTATTAATAACATTTGTTCACTGGCCAGTTTCCTCATCCGTGCGTTAAGGTAAAACTCTCCCTTGGGTTCTATTAATTATGAAAAAATTCCAAGTTCAAAGCAATTTTGCTTATAGTATTGTATAACATACTAAATTTAGGTTCCCACTGAAGGATTCACATTTGACATTAAAATGGGAAGATGCTGTTGAGAAAGTCAATAAGGAAGGCCAAAGATGGAAAGCTACTCGGTATAGTTTTCTTTGCAGTAACCATTTTGTTGAAAGTGATTATGTACATCCAATATTACCACAAAAAAAACATCCCCATCTAAAAAAAAATGCTGTACCATCAATTTTTCATAACAGAGTAACATTGGATGTCACTAATAAAGAACTACTGCAACAGCCAGACTATCAAGTTTGTAAGGAAAGCGTGCCAGATGACTTTCCAACTTTCCTTAAAATTAGACGGTTTGATGATCCACCAGAAGCATCCCAAGTACCTGTACTGGAACAATTTGCACCAAGAGAGCATCCAGCTGGCAGCAATGCAACCAGTCCAGTAGGCAGTGTTCGTACTAATAAGAACATTGTTACTAAGAATAAAAAGTTGAGAACCAAAGTAAAAACACTCCAACAAAAGTTAAGGAGGAAAGAGGCTAAAATAAAAAGGCTGAGACAGCTCATTAACACTTTAATGAAAAAGACTCTAATACAAACAAGTGATGTGGGTTCACCCCACAGTGCAGCTTTGAACCAGAATGTAGATACCCACAATAGTGTTGTTTGAATCTTTTGAAATATGAAATTGGTAATATTTTGGGTTTACCGTACATTTAAAGGGGCAGTATGACAAAAAAGTTGTCAATCCAAAATTGTTGTAAATGAAATACGATTGATATAATGACAATAGAACCACAAAGGCACTTTTGGGTTTCCAATATTTTCTCTTGTTTCCGAGTTATTCACGTCTTTTCAATATGCAAATTATTTTGACATCATCTACTCCATGTCAGCGCAAGACAGAGTTTCCCTCTGAATATATTATATAGCCATAGTGGCAACAATATAACATACGCTTTTGTACATAAGCAACCAATCTTCTACAAATTTCGATAATTCTGCTGGTTTCTTCCAGAGATTTCACCATTTTTGTGTATCTCATTAATATTCGTTGAGTAGATGACATCACAAGTGGTTAATTTACATAAAATAAAATGACAAATAACTTGGAAATAAAACAAGATATTGGAAAACGGTAAATGCCTTGAGTACCTACATTCAGAGGATGATTAAATAAGATGAAAATCAGAGAAATAATTTTTCCCATCGTACTGCCCCTTTAAGCTGCACTGTGGCTCCAGCAAAGAGTAAATACAAGAGCATGAAAAGTCTTGGAACATGTGAGATGCTTAATACATGTATGTGTGTTTCCTACTTTCCTATTAAAGTTTTACCACAGGTTACCCGAAATTGTGGTTAAATGCTAGAAACTGTTATTTTGCTGCTGTTCTTTCTATTTGGTATTACACCTGTACATGATGTACGGACATTGCATACTCTCCCCATTCTTCTAAAATGTATCTTATGCAGTTAACTTTGCTTAGCAACCGTTTGCAACATTTCAATGACCTTTACTTCGATGCAAAGTGTTGCAAATGGTTGCTAAGCAAAGCTAACCTGAGATAAATTTTAGGAGAATGGGGAGAGTATACAATGCCTGTACCATGGCCTGTATGTCATGTAATAAAAAATAGAGATAGAAGAGCAGAAAAATAGCAGTTTCTATAGTGTTCTAACCCACTAAGCTACATTCTAACCATGCTTCCTGGTAACCTGTCATTTTACTTCCATCTGTTTTTCCCATTGAGACTGCTCAAGCTGTCTTGGTTCTTAAAAATGTAAACAAACATGGCAATTTAAAATTGTGGAGTAGTTTTGATTGCAAGTGACTTACCAAATTTGGCTTACTTTTTCGCTCCAAATGGCGTGAAATTTTCCAAAATATTTACTATATGTCGAAAACGTTTTGGAATATTTTGAATTTATAATTGCATGTGCAAATCACGCACACAAATATACTTAATTTGATCAATGGAATTTAAAAATTTACCCAAATGAATACATGCATGCTTTACCAAACATTTCTTAAAGGGAAACATGTTATTTACTGGCTTTGCTCGGTCTGGACACAGAATAAAGATCTATACAGAAGTCTCACTCAGTTGTACAACGTGTCCCCGTATTTTTTATGCAAAAATATGCAA
>JAOBAZ010161432.1:0-10652 GCA_026546875.1 Pteroeides caledonicum | reverse complement strand
ATTCTCCAACTCCAACACTACAACGCCCTAAGAGGCATGTTTAAGACAAAAGTTAGGGTCCTATTAAACACACTGACAAATCCATTTTTGACCAGTTACCAGTAAATCATTCAATAGTAAACAACACAAAAACTGAAACCCTTTCAGTGAAAGGCAAACATGCAGTTCTTCATGCATGGCCAAGTATTTGTAAACAATATGTGTTAATTGCCCCAACCAATGCAGTCCATATTGTCTAACACCAAATGGTTTTAGTTGTTTGGTAAGTCTTGCAGTAAAAAATTACTTAATTTGACTAAATAATTTAATTTACAGGTAGTAAGTAAATTACAGGTATCTGTTGTGAGAAAACATGTTTGTTCAACCATCAAAGTCAATAGTTTTCATAGAAGTATGTGTATAACAAATGTTATAGTTTATATTCAAGGCAGAAGCATGTTAAACATTTAAAACCTTCTAATATTTTAGAGCTGCGATGACAGATGTTTAATAAAAAAAGCGTGATCCATTTATTTCTGACACCAGAAACCATAAAATACATATGTATACCTCTTATCATTGGCTTGATCAAGGACAACCCCATTTCATCAACACAAGATGAATCACTTGAAACAGATGAATTAGAGCAAGATATCTGTTCATTGCAATAAACTGAGATACAAAGTAACTCTGATGCAATTGCTGCAAGGCCAATATAGCAGCCCTCGGAAAGTGCAGTTGAGGCAAGAAGTTGAAATTGCTTCTCCAATTGACACAATTCTCTAAGTTCATTTTTTTGAAAATTTAAGGCCTTTCTATTGGAATCTAAAAATAAAAAGTATAGGTCTTTCAAAAATTAAAATATATTATGCCAACAATGTTACAGTTGTATATTTTTAAATGTAGTTATATGTACATCAAATGACACATGAAACTTTATTTTCAACAAAAGTTTAATTTATTTTAACTTCCATATTCAAAGAGATAAAAACAAATTTTGGAAGATTAGACACTTAACTACAAAATTTATTTTACTTGTGTGGTTTATACTTTTCTTGTTTGGATGACTCATGAAAATTTATCTACCAAATGTTATTTCATAATTTACAAGCTGTATGTCAATATCACAAATGAAGTTATGAGGTAGTTTTTGATGATTTTCGATTTTCATTCATTATCTTCAAGGAATGAACTTCAAACAAGAATATTTCCTAAAGTTTTTACCAGATAGCTTTTCTCAACAACAAGAATGTGTTTTCTTAGGAATATAAAGGAAGTAATCTAAAAACTATCTTCTTAACCCTTTCACTCCTGAACAGGACAAATGTTGTCTTTATATATTTTACTCTGTCTAACGCCAGATGATTTTACTGGTCAAGGGTACAGCGTACAGCTCCAGCTATTCAGGAGTCAAAGGGTTAACTATGATAAGACCAGAAACTTTTATGTAAAAGCAAAACTTCCCTGTGGCTTTTAATAGATTAATAAAAGACAGTTTTAGTTTTCAAGAGGAGAGCCTTTGGCATTTCCAATAGGCATTAGTAGGTACAATGTGCCCATATATTATCGACCTATTTAAAGCTTAAATTTCACAGATGCCAGCCAAGTCGTAATATGATAAGAATGTTTCACAAATTATTGAAAAGGCACCTTTAGTCTAATGTGCAGTTTTCAAAGAATTGATGCATGGGATCATCTGCTTCCCTACTTGGAATGCTCCTACCAGTAAACAGCACCTAAGGCAGCATGTTGGTATTTTGGTCATGTATCTTGACACACAAGAGTATAAACAACTGTCAATTTTATCTGTATATGTCCTGCATATCTGTCTCAGACACCTTCTATTTATTCACATGACAACTTACATGTGTATTACATGCAACACGATTTCTGCAATAAGACAATAAGTGCATTAGATACTGTCAAATCAACAGCCTATAAAATGGGTGCCTTGTGAACTGAAATTCATTGGGTATTCAGGATGAAACATGTTGTCAAGATTAGCCACAAAGAAAGTCCTGACATTTTTGCAACTACCTGTACATAAGTTCAACAAAAAATCATGTGATATTGCTTTCTTTCTTCAACAAAAAAATCATGTGATATTGCTTGCTTTCAACAAAAAATCATGTGATATTGCTTTTTATCATATAATAGTGCTTTCTTGCATCTAATGCCATTAATCAATATCATAAGTTTTAATATTTTATTTATATTTAAAATACTGAATAATCAATATTTGAAAACAAAATATTAATTACTGATATACATATATTCATATACTAAATTCAAGTCTAATTTCTCCACCAATATGCAACTACATATGGGTTGGCATATATTGGACTTTTTTTTTCCGCATATATTGGACCATGTTTTATTAACATATACATGTACTGGACTATACATTCTAATTACCTTTTGACCATTTGTAAGGCAAATTTTTCACTCTTCGTGGTGACTTTGAGGGACTGACAGGTCTTTCGCTGCTTTGCTGCCTGATGTACTCTTTCTGAGCATCAGTTACACACACATTCTCATTGGTATCAACATTTTCATTCTTGCAATCTTTCAATGTGTTCTCTGAAGTAAGATACAGCAGGTGATTGTTCTCCATGAGGCCTTCAATCAAATCTTCCTCCTACAAAACCAAACCAAAAGTATTCAAAATACAGCAGTTTGGTATATGCACAAGCATTTCATTTTACAGTAAGGAATAGAAATTATTATTATTTTGTTCTCACTCCTTTACTGCTGATTCTGCCTAATATGTAATACTTTGCCAAGAATTTAAATGGCAATTGTTTTTTAAAGGGAAATAATAATTTCCAATGTTTGCTAATAAACAACCTCATCCAAATGGTCTTATCTACGCTACCGCTGCTCATCCGCTGCGAAGAAATTAATTACCGTAAATCTCGGACTATAAGCTGCCCTGTTATATAAGCCGCACCAGCAATTTTTTGATGGCTGAATCTATTTTTTCGTATCTCCCATGACCAAACATTCAAAATTTGGCCACTCATGCTTACAAGTTCATGAGAGATTCTTATATAAGCCGCACCGGAATATAAGCTGCACCGCAAAAAATCGAGAAAGTTGCGGCTTATAGTCGGAGATGTATGGTAAGACACTGGGGATTGTGCTAAGATTGGGATGCCAAATACTTTTAACAGCATAAGTATGCAATTTGCCTTCTAGTACTTCTATTTTATACCGGTTAACCCCTTGGCCCAGGTTTTACTCCCCACAAGTGAAATGGTCTGACACAATGAAATCATTGTCAGCCAGGACCAGCTCCTCAATGGGTTAGCATAAAGATGAACGAAAGGTAATAACTGGAAATTTTTATGCAGATCAATTGTCTGATCACATCAACCTAAATTGCGCTGTGTCAATAAATATCCAGCTTTTTTGAGTACCGGTAATTGCTGACCAGGGCCTGCCTTTATTATCTTGCTTAGGCACAGAAAGAAAAACAGATGGGTCACTTAGTGGTAATGTGAATGAGTTAATAGTGTTATTTTGTTATTTGAGTTGAGAAGAAGGCTAAAATGGTTAGCATAAATACTGTAGTGGTGGAATCAGTGTGTTTTTCTTAATTACAGTAGCTCATCCCTAACCCCAGGGCAAATGTCTTGGCCATTAATGGGTTAACATATACATGTTAACCCATTTATTATTTATTACATCACAGTACATCATTTTGTTATCAATTTCTAGTGTATGTGGATGTGTATGGGTACAGGTACCAAAATGCATACATTTAGGTACTACAGTACTATACCACAGAATAAAGATATACAATAGTCTCACTCTGGTCGGAAGCTTTGAAGTTTTTGTCCTCGCACATGTCGCATTACGCATGTTGTCCGCCATGTTCCTAGCAGGTCAATTGCCTTTCCTGGCCAATAAGCATGCTGAACTGGCTGATCCGCCATATTTCTAGCAAGGTGATTGCATATTTTTGCATAAAAATATGGGGACATGTTGTACCACTGAGTGAGCCTTCTGTATAGATCTTTATTCTGTGACTATACCAGTTAGTAAATATTCTATACTGAAATTACATAATTCAGCAGTTAGAAATGGTGGGAAATTAGTGAGGACTGTACACAACATTATAAAACATTATAAAAAATACAATGAGAATCAAGTACTACCATATGTAACACCACACACTAATTTATTAACAGCACTAATAGTGATAAAGACAAAATATCAAAATTCTACCGTGGTATATTTTGTGAATGGTCTACATATACTAAGTAACATACAAGCCTTGCATGCAATAACAGAGCTTAAGCACCTAGAACGTTTAAAAAACAAGAACAGCTTGTCATAATCCCAAGGTACGTTGAATGCCTTTAACTACCTTTGCAAAATCAGTATTTCAAAAGCATCTGCCTCAAAGCAAACAAATTGCAACACAATTTTCCACTAAAACTGAAAACATTAAAAGCACATCCCTTCTTTTTTGAAACACAACAGACTCAAAGGTTAGTCATGGAGGTTTTTAGGTTTCATAGATTGAAAGGGAGACCAGAAATGTTTATGGTACCAACCCCTTTGTATATGCTGTTCTTTTAATTAAATTTAGTAATTTTATAGACCTTTTATTATCCAAAAAAACAAAAATTACTTTTATTTAGACTATTTCCCATGCTATTTTACAAACAGTTTAAGTAATAAAGTTAACCCTTTCTCTACTACACTGGCCAAAACAGGCCACTTTAGTATTTTCCTCTGTCTAACACCAGACAATTTTACTTGTCAGGGGAGTAGCTCTAGTAGTGAAAGGATTAAGTAAGCCTATCTGCCATTTTCGCCTCTTTAAAATGTTATTTTAATCCCCCCCTCAGACAGTTTTATTTCCAGCTGTGCATGGTGAAAATAAACATGTCTCTACTTGCTTGTAATCATATCACTTAGGAGCTAAAGCAAAAGGTTAAAGTTTAAAGTTTTTTTAAAGTCACTCTTTAACCAAATTAATCTAATATTACAACCACACATGTAATGTTATAAGTTTTGTTCTCATACTGGTTAATATAACCCTTTTCACAGGTAGAGCTCTTCCCAGTTGACAAGTAAGATCCCTTGGTGTTAGCCTCCATAAAACAATAAAAGGTCAATCCATATCAGAAAGGGCTAAAAGGCTACTGACAGTGATATTCAAGAACCCTTTATTGCCTATTGCCAGTTGATTAACATGTACATGAGGTATTTAACATACATATTCGTTGATGTCTTTGTCATTATGACAACCTCAAATTACCTTTTCTGCAAAAGGTAATTTGATGTTGTTATAATTAACAAAGACATCAAAGAATATGTATGTTAAATACTTCATGTACATGCTAAACAACTGGTAATATTTGGTTTATCTAACAGCAGGTATACCATATGCTGGAAGTACAAGCCCCAGCGAATGGTATACGGTACACATATTTGTATACATACACATACATACACCAAGGTATATATTTTGGCAAAATTCATGTTAAATATTTTCTTCTTAATTTAATCATTTCTATAGTGAGTTATCAGTAGAAATGTTTGCAAAATCCCATATTTTGATAGTTCAATACAGCTAACAAAAGTATTCCTTAGAAAAATTAACGGAAGATAATCAGGTGCAGGAATTAATAAATAGCATGATCTGATCTAATTACCATTTTAAATTTTACCGTTTAGATCAGAGAATGCTTTTTGTGGTAATAGTGTCATTTGGTTTCTCCCTTTTTCTCTCTCCCTAATTTTCCCTGTAAAGTATATTGCCTCTATTTTAAAACATCACCAATGTGGTTGGTATCAAGGCAGGAAGGAAATGGCCAGTGAAAATTTGCCACAGGTGTTCAGTTGTACATCACTGGTATCATTACAGGAAGTCAACAGCATTGCACTAGGTATGTTCAGACAATGCAACTGCATTGTCCGAACTGAAAATTGATTCTAGCTTCTAGCAAATATGTGCAAAACCTTGTAAACAAAACTGTGAAACACAATAGTAACCAAAACAAACAGAGCTAATACATGATAATCCTAATAATAAAAACATGCATGCTTGTATGTAATCCTAAAAGATTTGCCTTTCATTAGACTTAGTGTGACCATAAAACGTTGGCCACTGAATCAGTTGAGGAGTCACCGGTGGTTATAACAAATCTCTGTTTTATCACATAAAAGAGGTATTAATTGGTAATTGTTTCTATAAAAGTTCTCATACAGTATCTGTTTTGTAACGTAGAAGACGTAGTCATTTCCTAAAATTCTAACACAATAAATGTATTGTATATGTTTATAAGTAAAGCTATTTGGGATGCTTAGTTATTTTGTCAAGTGCTAATTTTACAGGCCTACATGTAGTTAAATTCTTCCCTTGGTCATTTGATACCAATTTCTTTCAACAACCAGGATGTCCGACAGGCATTGAAGAAATTTCGTTCGCATCATGTGCTTTAACAAGCTAAAACATGATCACCAACACCTGTTTTCCTCAAAAATTCCGAGTGAACCGTAATCACACTGTATAGAACATAGATTAATGCTTTATATCTCCTTCTTCAATTGCAACCGCGAAAATGAAATGCGAGCTGAAAGTGACAGCATCATACCGGAAAGCCTTAATGATGCAACGTATTAATAACTTAAGTTTTATGAAGTTGTTAAACCTTTTCAAAAATATTTAACATTGTCTAGGTTTGTTCAAACGTAACTGATGCGGCTGTCAAATAAATTTATACCTCCCAAAGGGAAAACAAGATATCCAATATTCAATAACATCCTTTCAATATGTTCAAACAAGGGGGCTGAAATCATGTCAAGCGAAGCCAATCCGAAATTAAAAAAAAAAACAAAAAAGCGAGGGAAATTTGCTAGTTCATTATCAATAACATCTAAACGATAAATGGATTTACGCGGGCAAATAGTTGGCGACAAATATCGATGTTTTTCTTTTGCGACTGCCATCACAAACGCCGAACAGAAAGGAACGACATCTTTATTACAATAACAGAAGAAAACTAGGATTAGGTCCGTTGAAAGCGGTTTGATTGAAGCAACTTGAAATCGGCGTCGCATATTGTTTTGAGTACATGACAACGGCATCATATGTATGCTATTACCTTGTCAAACTTTTTATCATATGGATTTGGCGAAGGCAAACGAAACCATATGGCGCAGTATGACAGTATGAGCATAAGAGGTTAAGGTTAAGTTTAAGTTTATTTTAGAGGTTTTTTTTACACATAAACACACTTGTACCTCAAGCTTTTCTTTGCACCAGCTCACAACAAGACCAAGGATTTCATTAGGCCTCTCGTTTTCGCTTCGCTCTTCGATTTCGTTTCGCTTGTTTATCAACTCAACTTGCAAACGCGGCAATTGCAAAAAGTCGGCACTTCGGGAAATCGAGGCGAAATTCTCAACAATATAGCAATCAACTGCCTTGACAAGCCAGGAGAAACCCCGCTCTGAGGCGATTTGTCGGGCGTATAGCCAACAGTCGGCCAACATATGCTCTTGGATATAGTTCTGAGATAATTTCACAACTTCTGGTATCTCTAAGTGATCAGCGGCAGTGAGGACGTCCCAAACTCTGTCCGGCGATAACTCCAACTTTGATGAGTAAATAAACTCGACCAAAGCTTCAACTGCGAATGGCTCCAAATCGGGCAACGATATGCAAGGCATATCATTTTCCACGTCCAAACTGATTTTTTCTAAACGCGGCATGCTCATGTCAAGCACAGCACGATGGGCAAAGATTTTGTGTTTGTGTGTTCCCACCACAAGCACCACATCGCACGTTTGTCGGTTCTGTTTTCGTTGGCTGTTCAACGTAGCGAGCAAACTTTCTTTCAATTCGTTGTTGTCGTAAATCAATCGTTCTTTTAATGAGCAATCGTTCGTTTGGAGCGGTAGATCGTTCATATTCGTCGATACGATTGCCATTGCTAGTGTGACTTGTCAACAGCGAACCTGCCAAACAATAAGGAACTCGAGCACGTGCCCAACGGAACGAACGCGGTTTACTGAAAACCTGTACGAAAGAACGGGAAAAAGTTCAGAAAACCGATCAGTACATACAACTGTCTCTCAGCTATCACCTAGTTACGGGATCTGGCAGCGGCCAAATCACAACACACAGTTTCGAATATTTGAACATGCAACTAATAATTGTACCTAGACACGCAATTTCAAGCCATTTTACAAAATCTAGTCAAACACTCACCAAATCTGAACACTATCTTGACAGTAATAGCAACATGGACGTACACAAAACCTGTAGCAAAATATCAAGCTTGTCACAGTCGAAACGTGACTGGAGACACAACGTCAACAATTTGTACAAGTTGTTTTGCCGATCCTAGCAGACTCGATCGCCGTACAGCAACCTTGACCTTGGCCTTTGGTTGCCACGCTTTGACCAATCAGAGCGCTTATCGAATGTTATTGAGCTTTAATTAATGCAGGTTTTGGAGGGAAATGGCGCGCTTTTTACTTTGTTCAAATTGAGCTGCGGATGTACGATAGTCTGCGTAGGCGTTTTAGGAACGAATTATTTCCGAAGTAACTTGTGCACACCGAAGAAGTCAAAGAAACAAGAAGTATTAGTTGTCAACTATTAAGCATTTGGTAAACATTTTTTTGAATATATATAATGTTACGAAAAAGATATAATCTTGTATTAAGGTGCCTATTGTTTGCTTTGTTGCTATGGGGATATTATGAATTGTATTGGCCAAACGCAGAGCAGGCGGGGGTGATCGTGAATCCTGTTATTATTTACTGTTATTTTAGGTCAAACTCATGTGTTATATCTAAGGCCATGTCCACACTGTGCCGGACAAATTTGTATCCGCAACTTTGATACTGAATCCGAAACAAATGTTTTCCGTTCACACTGATACCGCCAGACAGCATTTTCCAATTGTTCCACTCTGAAGAGTTTTCGAAAAGTTCCGCTTTCGGTGAACAATTGTTCCGGGCTCGACTGGACCAGTGTGGAAGGAGGCATAAATAAAGTTAAAAATTAAGTTGCGGATATAAATTTATGCGGCACAGTGTGGACAGGGCACTGATCTGAAAACTAGGACTGGATTGTGCATATGGTATGCATAAATGAAGCAAATGGCGGCCATATTACTGTGACCAACACAAATCTACGATGGTGTTACTAAGATAACAGAAGAAGTTCTCGTCGTTTCTGGTCATTGCTGGGACGAGATAAACATTAGATGCATAGAAAATTCCCAACAGTGACCTCTCTTTTCCCTGAAATTTGGCTGTGAATAAGTAATGGGGTCACAGCAAGATGGCTGTCACGAATCATATTATCTAATGCTTTAAACGTTATAAAACTCATTAATACAGATGTTGGATGTTATACTTTCAACTTAGCTAGAAAAAGACATATATTTATAAAAGTTGCACTTCATTCACCTAGTGATCTAATTATGCTAAGATTTTGACTAACTTTAAATCTCGCCCCATTATTAATATTCTGGCTTCAATAATTGACGGAATAAGAACAAAAGCATGCTCAATCCAGTCGTAGTTTTCAGATCAGTGGGACAGGGACCTAAAATTGTAAATGCACACAGTAAAGATGCTGTTTTGATTCCGCCAGCCGATGCCCTTCGGAAGTTGTACCCCCATCTTCGGGAATCTCGCGCCGGCCCTGGTCGAACTTGTTCCGATTGTCATGCATGCCCCATGTTTTCAATTCTTCCTACCTACAATTGTGGTCAAAATTATGTGGACACTTAGTAATTTACATTCATTGATTCATATTTAAGTTTTTATTTCTACAATATGTTTTCCCCCTTCCCCCATTCTGAATGTTGCTGAGAAAGCTCTAAGGTGCCTATCGGACCAACATTGAACGGGGGGAGGGGTGAGGGCGACGTTTTTACGCTTAATGTGAGTGGCATGGTGAAAATCAAATTCTCGTGCCTGCTGTCCACGATAATTTTGACCATGATTCTATCGTTGCCGCTGGAAGGACTTGCAGTAGTCACCCAGAATCCTCGCACATTTCACCGATAAGGGTAGAAAACATTTTAAATGACAAGAAACCCTTTAGCTTCAATCTTAGACTGCGTAAAAAAAAATAAAGAGGCAGTTGACTCAACAGTGTCCTTTTTTATGTTATTTTACGCCGGAAATTTATAAATCAGCAACAGCAAAAGTAAAGGGCTGGGGGGGTGGTATCATCCTAACAATTTTGTTCCAAGGGCTTTTTTGTTGAAAGCGAAATTGTTACAAAAAACGAAATAAAAATGCAGCAATATTCCTTGGGTTTACATCCAGTGGCGTAGCTGGACTTTTTGTGCTTACTAGGGGCACCCAGGAAGCCGACCTTGTGCCGAGTCTTGGCGTACAGCGGTTCTTACGCATATACAATATTTACAACAGTTTCAACAAAAAAAACACGTATCTTTATAATAATAACATATTTATAACAATGGGTTCAAACAGGGGCAAACCCGGGGGTGCACCAAATTGAAATGTGGGCACGCACCCCCTGTGGCCCCTGTAGTTATCTCAAGGCAGCCCGGCCATAGATATGTGTCCCAGGCATGGGCCTGGGACATATATACTCAGTACCTTGAATCACTGATCTCTATTATAACTGGATCGGCTGAACTGAGCTCTTGCGTGACCCCACTGGC